>CAIGQZ010032240.1:4245412-4265420 GCA_903798205.1 Danio tinwini | reverse complement strand
AACTAACTAACTAACTAACTAACTAACTAACTAACTAACTAACTAACTAACTAACTAACTAACTAACTAACTAACTAACTAACTAACTAACTAACTAACTAACTAACTAACCTATCACTGAGTGTAATATAATTATAAAAAAATAAATAAATCTAAAAAATAGTTTTTACTTCTTTTAAAGTCATCACATTTCAAATACTCCACAAAGACAGAAAAAAGTTTTACTATAAAAAAGCAGATTTTTTGAAAATATATGTAAAAAAAATTGTGCTTAATATATAGTACTATATAAATAGTATGTTCTGGGTGTACTGAGATATAACAATAAGCAAGACAAGGAAGTAGTAAACCAATCCCCTTAATCAATCAAAAAATATAACTTTTTTCATTTCCATAATAAAATATTGTTATATAATTACATAATTTCATTTGTGGTGGAAATGTTAATAAAGTTTCAGAAAAATGGTCTAATGTTGGACATTGTTCACAGGACAAAAGTGACCATAGTTGAAGAGACCCAGAGGCCCAATAATCAGTGCTTTTCCCATGAAATTTATGCTTGCAAGCATTTTCACAAAAGTGTGAGGATTGTGACGGTCAGTTTTTTTGCTAAAATGTAAAAACCTTGGTGTCTTTGCTTTCACTTTTGCCTCTTCTTCATTCAGCACTGCACTATTGATGACCAGATGTGATCCACCTTCTCAGTGTATAGGAAATTTGAGAGATGGACTCTCTCATGATTTAAAGGAAAAAGTAGTACTTTATGCTGCAAATTTTCTGGGAAATGCTGTCATCCCAATCAATAAAAGTACAGGCACACCAAGAACGTATCCACTTCAGACAATAATCCTTGAGGTTTGCTGAAATAAAAATACACAAATGTCAAGCATTTGAATACAAAGATGACATTTCAGTAGCGGTTTTAATATGCTGTTCTAATGCTCAACCAGAATAGAATGTAATTTTGTTATTTTAAAAAAGCTGCTATTTTTCTACCTGTATTTATTATTGCATTCATCAGCATATCATTTGGGAAAAAAGGCATAAATAAACTGCAGCTTTGATCCTCTTTTGTCATTATAAAAGCCATAATCATCCTCCTAATACTAAAATGAAAGTAGTTTATTTCTGAATGGCCGATATGGGTCTATAACAGGGTAAATGAAGGAGAAAATGAACAAATTAGCATGTAAATGTAATAAGATGTCATTAGAGATTTAAGAGTGGCTTAAATAAAAAAAAAGACCCAAAGGCAGTCCTTCAGACAAACGACTGTCTGCACGGAATTGCATTAGAGGTTTTATTTAATGGGCCTAATAAAATGAGCATATGATCATAGTTATTATAGATATGCATGGAAAGCGATTCGGTATCCACAAGCTGAGAAGACAAGCGCCGTTAGATGAATGTTTTCTAGTGTATTCATAAAAGCAGACTGCCTTCCCGGCTCAAAGTCCAATACATCTCTCCCAACTATGCGGCAGCCAATGGCACATCACTCACAAAAAGTGACAGATGCCCCCGCACTGAATTCCGGAATGTTCTCCTGAGTTCTGAGTTCCACCTCGGGTCAATCTTCCAAACGTGATTATGGATAACTGAGGCTGCCAGAGCTCTTCCAGGCCAACATTTCTACTGATAACCAGAGAGAGCGCTTCTCCTCACCCTTACCTTCCCCACTCGCTTTTCATTCATCTGACAACTACAGTTATCTGCGGACCAGTGGAAAACAAATCTGCTCAATTAACAGTGCTAGACAAAATTCTCTTCCCCAGGTGATCCATTTATCTTCAGCTCGGTAAAATGAGAGCTGCTTTGAGGACACAGAAAAAAGGGTATGATGGTTGGGAATTGGACTGGGCAACATTAACATATTGGGCTCTAATTTAATGATCTAAGCGCAAAGTCTAAAGCTCATAGCGCAAAAGCATTAAGAGTATGTAAGGGTATGAACATAATGTGCATTTAACCAATCAGAGTCTCATCTCCCATTCCTTTTAAGAGTCAGTTGCGTCGCGCCATGGCACATTTGCTATTTACATAGCGGACTTTGTAAGTGGAAAAACTGAATGCTTCACTAGCAAGAAAACAGTTAACAGACCATCTGCATAGCAAGGATAAAGAACCAGCCTCCTCCATTCAGCCTCTTTACTTTCCTTTTACTCTTACTCCTTTACTTTCGTGGATAAGAAAACAGTGTTGTACTCACTCCACTGAAGACATCCATCAGCCTACATATTTAATTTAGTTTGTTAAGCAGAAAGATTTGTTTCTAAACTATTTCTAAATTTAGTTCTAATTTCCAGCAAATGAATAAATGAACTATAATAATGAAGTGTGGTCAAAATGTTTAATATATATATTACATTGAAGTTATATCCAAACACATGTCCTATTCTTATGCCTCATATGGTGACGCAAACATCTCCAAAACCCGACAGGTGGACCAATCTAAACTTGTTTTTATTAAAACAAATATAAATATGCATGTAATAAATACTACTACTACTACTAATAACATTAAACAACTGCAAATTGTCATGAGTAAACTGAAAAAGCCCCCCGAGATGAGGCATGGAGGTAGGGGTTTTTATATTTATGTAAAACATAACATTTTAATCCTTTAATTTTTATATGTAAATATATTTGTGTATTTCTGTACATCCTGTGTATATTAAGCAATGTGTAAGCGTTTGAACCCAAATAAGTGCATAACTAACATGCTCTGCGCTGGACTTTAGACCAGCTTTTATTTTGTCAATGGCACTGTCTATTTCAGTTCCTCAAATAAGCAACATGCCAACAATGTTACACACACCCCCTTTATAGACCAGCACACCCATGAGTCCACAAAGCTGCGCAAATGGATTTGCTATTTAAACAACGCAGTGCAAAACATGAAAATTAGAGTTGCGCTGGTCTAAAAATACCAACAAATCACGCCAAACACATCTTGCCCTTTTTGCGCCTGGTATATGATAGGGCCCATTCTTTCTTTAGTTTACAGAAACTTTATGATGTGATAAAAGTTTACAAAAAAAATTGAAGTATTGACATGACAGAAATAAATTACTTTTTAAAATATATTAAGAAAATGGTTTAAATACGTGCAGGTTTGATAAGCTGAAGTTAATTTAAAAGCTAAAATCTTGGTGACAAACTTGGTTTTAGGTATTTTAATATAATTATCTTTTTACTGTCAATTATAAACAATTTCATTCATTTTAGCTGCTAAAACATACCCCGCCCTCAGAACTCTTAATTCATTTACAATATATTTAAAGATAAATGTATTTCAAACACAAACCGATTTTTAACATTAAATTCTATCCACTAATGTTAACCACAGGGTGAATTCTTAAGAGAATCTATGGTAAATTAGCCTTCTGGCTCAAGCTACAAATTGACAACATGACTCAACAGATCTATAAGGCCACAAAGTTGAAGAGAATTATTGTGGTCATCCTTGTTCCTTTGTTTGCTGTTTCCAATTAAAGTGAAACGGAAGAGGACACCACAATAATGGAAGAGTTTCACCATGAAATACAGCTTTGAGGATGCAGAACCAAATAAATCGAGCCAAAAAAACAACAAAAAAACAGTATGACGGCTGGGAAATGGACTGGATCTCTAGTCCGGACACAAATAAGGGTGAAGACAGCAAAACAAAAGAAGAAAATATAAGATGGGTGAGCAGACAGCAGGATTGGGATACGCAGCAGGAGCCAATTTCCAGCCCAGTGAAACAACCCCATCTCTATTTCACACCTCTGAACTTCGCATTCGCTTCAGTTCGGCTCTTGTCTGCCCACTGAACCCAGAACAGCCTTGTATAGCAGACTTGAGAGGCATTAACGTGCAAGAGGCTGATCCTGGATCTATGTTTGTGTCATTGCTTTAGCTGGAACAGGCTGGAAATCAGCACAGCAGTCGACGCCAGAGTGCATTTAGGGTCCCGGCTGGACACCATTTGAAGAGAAACTGCAATACCTGACAGTTTTCACATACAGATTGTTAGGCTCCGCCCACCTGTTTACCCACAGTTTGCCTGCTGTGAACCAATTCAGGTCTATGTATATATATAAATTGCGGCTGTTTTATAATTTCACAGATGGTCTCTGGAAGCTGCTGAGCTTGTGTTTTTTAGACCTATACCCGAACATGAAGCAATAAACAAAAATAGAGTAGTTCAGTTTGCTGTGCTAAGTTAGCATTTTATTCCCAGCAAAAAAAAAAAAAAAAAAAAAATTTGATGATATACTAAAAAAATCTGTTTAAGGATCACAGTGTAGCCCAAAATCTTTTTAATAAAATCATAATAATTGTCATTTTGAATCTTTATGCTTTCCACTCTCTTTTAAATCACTAGGATTTATCTATTTGTAAGAATATAAAAAATAATGAAATTTCAGTTTGATCACCACCAGATTTTTTACTTAATTACCAAATGCTTTTTTTTGTTGTTGAAACAAATGTTTCATTTCAAATGTTTCAAATGAATGTTAATTTAACAAGGGTGCATTAAATGGATTAAATGCGACAGTATACTTTAAAAAATATCTGTTAATTAACATGTTTTTCAGTCATTTACACTTTCATATTGCATTATGAGAACATCTGATGTTGAAAATTTAACTCTGCAGTTTACAAAGTGACTTTTATTGACACCTTTAAACAATGTTTGAAACAATATATTGCATAATAAATAATATAGAGAGAAATAAATCTGTATAACATAAAAAGTGCTGGCAGCTCATTACCTGTTTTATTTTAGTTACTTTGTTAAACTTCATCATTCAACATCAAAAGTTGTCAGAGCAAAGATCAAGGTCGTATTATGCAAATAAATAATCAGAAAATACAAATGAATCATCAGCTATAGACAACTGTTAATTAAAAGATTTTTTTTTTTTACAGACACATTTATAATGCTATAGAAAAACATATTTTTAACCCTAAAATGTTTCATGGTTGCAAAATATTTAGCATTAAGTAAACAAATTACTTAAAAAATACTTTTTACTAAACTAAAATACTTAAAAAAATACTTTTTACTAAACTAAAATACTTAAAAAGTAAATGCAGCTTTACCATTTTGGTAAAATCTTGATGAAAGGTAGTATACATTAAATATATATTTTTTGTTTTTGATTGTCAATTAATAATTTTTTTATTTTATTTTAGTTGCTAAAATGAATTTAATTTAACAACTTTTTAAATTAAACTGAGTTCAAATATGTTTTCCCCACAACTCTTACATTTTGTACAGTATATTTAAAATTATGTCTGCACAATACATGGTTTCGGCATTAATATTGCAATGCGTGAATCTGCAATAGTCACATCACAGGATCTGCAATGTTGAGTTGGGATTATAATTAACCAGAAAACACAGTTCAGAATGTGATTTGTGGCATCACTGCTAAGTTTAACTGTAATTTAATAGGGACTAATTCTAATCTAAAGCAAACTATTTCGGCACAAGAAATTATAAAAAAATGTATTAGAAAAAAAAAGAAATTAGAAGTTTCCCGCTTTAACAAATATTAATTGTTGAATTATTACAATAAAGCTTATACAGTGTTATTTTACATTAGATTATTGATTTTGTACCCCCCCTACAAAATCATCCCAATAAACGTAAAATTATGAATTCTTCAAAATAGACTTACTTAATAGAGTTAGTTAATATCTTGTGAAATTATATCAGACCTAGATTTTCTAATTTTTTTGTGGTGGTAATTCCCAGAAATTTCCAAAATTTCCAGACAATTTTGCGATATATATATATCTTATTTATCCTATAGGTAGCCTACTATGTTAGGTGTGCAATCTGACACGATCGTACTTTCTCTCTCTCAGATTTTACTCCCTGGATCACCTGACATCAAATACCTCACTCAGGACATGCATTAGGGCTTTCCCTACCATAATACATCTAAAACACAGATTGCCGTAAAACACGTCGATGGCAGTGAAGCGTTTTTTTATCGTTAACTGCAGGAAAAGAGTTAAACAAAATAATTTAACAATTTGATGCACATCATAAGACCAGCCATACATGTAAAACAAATAATGTCGTTCAATTCGGTCACGACCAGCGGCCGTCATCCTTAATCAACCTCCATCATTGTAAGCTGCTTGCTGTTCTGTCTGTTCCACTGCTCCGTTTTTAGATGTTTGCTTTAACTTTTATTTTGCAGTCTGAAGCATGTAAAACGCACAAAACGCCCAATTCACGCCACAGGATGCTTAATTCAATCTTTGCTTTGACGTCATATGTAAATTACTTGCGTTTCATCTGCGTCTGCTTACTGCACATGCTGAAAACGCCAACCACTCCATGTAATGTTTGGATTGTGGGGGTGCAGGTAAGACGTCATTTTTCGAGAAACACTCAAAAACATCAGGTGCAAGTCATGTAAAACAATTAATTTCAAGCTGAAATAAATATAATTTGATTATATGGTTTGCAATTTGATGTTTTATGAGATTATTTGTATTTTTTTGTGATTATTTTGTGTTTAAGAATTTTGCATTGGATTTAGCAATCGTGGAATTGTGGAAAAACTAGGGGGTCTGTTATATACAGATCACAATAAATTGCAGAAAAAATTGCAATGTCGCTTTTTTACAATATTGTGCAGCCCTTTTCAAATAACGCAAAAAAATTGTCCTGACCTCAAACTTTTGAATTGCAGCATACAAGTAAGCGCAGTGCTTTGAAACCACAAAACATTTTTTTTTTAATAAAATGTTAACCAATAATTTTCACCAAAGAGTGAATAGAAGAGGATCTATGGTGATTTAGCTTTCTGGTTAGAGCTACAAATTGACAACATGACTTAGATCTATAAGGCTACAAAGTTGAAAAGAATTCTTCTTCCTTTGTTTGCAGTTCCCGATTAAAATGAAATGGAAAAGGACACCACAATAAGAGTTTCACCATGAAATACAGGATAAATGCTGATTGCTGAGCCATCAGTCACTAAACTGATTCAAACACACACATCAGAACAATAATACGAGTGAAGAATTACACCACCCAGGGCCTGACACTTCATTCATTTCTCAACACTTTCACCAAAACATTTTTTCCCCACAAACTTTAAAATTTGTTATTATTAGGAAAGTTTCAAGCAATTCATCGTTGTGAAAGGGTTGAATAATTTCAATTTTCTTTCCACTCCACAAAACTAACTCTCTCAACAAAGCCTGAGAGGAAATTCATCTGAGATCCTCTTATGTATGGGATTTAATGCGATCTCAGTGTCTGCCTGGCTCTCACTGTCTGATCTCACTTCCGGAAGGCCAAATATATCTGGTACACAAATCTGATACTGTACATTTGGTGTATTAACTATTCAACATGCATGTGACACCTGACTGCAGTAGTCTTGTATTTTAAGATCAATCTATATTGTAGATAAACGTCAAACTGTACAATCACCTTGACAATAGTGTTTTAAAAATGGTGTGTAACTTAAATACAATTGTCTACTTTAAATGTAGTGTCAAAGGAAATGGAATAACTGTCACAATAAAAATAAAGAAAAAGCAACACATATGATAAAATGTATCTTAAAATATATTACAAAAGATTTAGGATAGTTTGTCAAAACCATTCTGTGAGTGAGTTAAATTGTTCCTTGAAATCTACAAATTAGATGTGGCTCCAGAAACATGTTTTATATGTTCATTTACAACCTCACAAAATAGCCCTAGAATAAAAAAGCATACTTGGAGATCCAAGCTAGTGTCAGAGCCTGCTCTCTCAAAATGATCATACTTTACTATCTTTACCAACCAAGGCTGATTATTGATACATATTGTATACATTTCTAAAAAGCGTGAAATATGTCCCAGTAGGTACTTTTTTGCCATTTTTGTTTTCATGAATCCCCCAGAGGCCGCTGTGTACGTTTTTTTCAGAATTTCTTTTGTGAGTGCCATTCGCTCCTGCTGTTCTCGCGTAAATCCACCAGAGGCCGCTGTCGACTGACTGACTGACTGACTTTCCCCACCCTCCCCCTTCCCTAAACTAAACCAACAGTGTTTTTAAAAGCAATCCAGAAAATGAAAAGCCCTCGCGGCAGCCTGTTTTTTACCACATTTTTAGATCTTATCACATTCTCACAGTTACTTACATCTTTATTTTATTTTTTGCCTTTTGTTTTACCTACCTTTCTAGAATCCTTCTTCGCCAGACTCGAACCCCGCCATTGCGGTCAACTCCTCTTTGCGTCTCAAGTCTGTCGACTTACGTGGCGAGCTACTGGGCAAACTGGTAACAGTAAAAAAGCCGTCTGCATAGAGGTAAGCGGTCAGCTGATAGCATGAACAATAAAACAGAAGGCTTCGGCGGCATCATACCACCCTGTAGTGTTTGTTTTAAAGAGAAAATGTAGCCATACATACCTCTGGCTACATAATTCATGCTCTCCAGAAATGTATACGGGGATACATTTTCACAGCGAGCCTTTATTGATCTTTAAGCCACCAGAGAAGTGTGTGGATGAAATATAAGCTAAATTATAATTGCACTCAACAAAAGGATTTTGTGAGTTTTGAAGCTTTAACATCTGAAAACAGGAAGGAATTAGTATAAACCTCCGCATAACTAGATTTAGAGACATTTAAACGTTTTTTTGTTATCCAATCAGTCCAGAATAATCACAGTAAGATCTGAAGGATATGACACAATGCATAAACGTGCATTGAACATACTAAGCAGATTACAGATACAGTTTGTTGCCTAATCACAAACATTGAAGGTACTGTATATCCCACATTTTACATTCTGATGCGCTATGAACAAATGCCTTGGCTGAGAAATGTATGTTCTGTCACAAAGATATACACAGGAGACCCAAATGCAAGTGAAAACAAGATGATTTATTTAAAGAGTCACAACTGGTATTGATCTCACCGGATATAGTGTAGGGCAAAGATGCTACCACCAAAATATGACACGCCAAACAGCGGTGAAGGTTCATTCGTGAACCAACGTCGTATAGCAGTCTCTCATAAATATCTCACCAGATTTCGAGGGAAGGGAAAGGTAGCGCTATGGAGCAGCTCTTAAGGAAATCGTCGAATTTACCCACTGTAAAGTTCATTTGAGAAGCGGATTAGGGGTGAAGTCTCTCACAGATAATGTTGTCTTCAGAGCAGGCAGTAGTAACAACATCAAAGAGACGGAGACGTGCATAAGGTCCAAATGAAATAGGCTATGTCGGAGAGCCTCCACCAAAGCGAGGGAGAGAGTCTAACAGAAGCAGACATAGGAGTGAACAACAACGGACTGATAATGCTAACTACAAAACACTGAACATATATAGCGCGCGGAACGCGCAACAGCTGTGACTGATAACAAACACCTGTGCGTTGAGAGTAGTAACAAAACACGTGACCACCCAGCTGATGAATGTAAACACACATACACACACACACACCACGCGGTGAAGAACCCAAACAAGACACACCCACTTCCCACACATACACACACATGCAAGAAAAACAGAAAGATCCACAAACGTGACATGTTCTTTATGCCCATCGCACACCAGACATGAAGCTCCGTACTAGCGACCTGCGTGGGACAGATTTTTTAGTCCCACTCCCACAAGATTCTACAGCTCCTGTCAGCTCCAGCAAACATATTATTTTTTTCCCGCTCCCACACACAGTATTAAAATTTTGTCATGCTCCCACCTGCAAAATTGTTAATAAATAGTTTGGATTTTATTTTAGGCATTCTTGTTGCTTTTATGCAGTAGACAAATAACTGTCTATTTGTTTTTTGTGAACTAATTTGAAGATATTTCCCTTTTGCAGGAGTCTTGAGAATAATTGTATTCTCTCACAACCTGCACATATATGAGGACATCACCACATTATTTCTGGTAATATTACTAATATTAATTAGGACATTACCTTCACAAAATTGCAGGTCTCTTTTCCACATCATGTTTTATAGAAGTGTACTGAGTGTACTGCACTGTAAAAAAAAAGTTGACTCAACTTAAAATTTAAAGGCAACAAGATTCAAGTTGGCTTACAATTTTGTGTTGTCAACTTTTTATTTTACAGTGTGTATGCACACCAGTGCCGCTAGTTGACATATGTCCAAATGCAACATATAGAAAACAATGTAATTAATAGAAAACAATCCCTGCTTCTCCGGATTTCAAAATAAGAGTGCCAAATACAGTACATAGAGAGTTTAATATAAGCTTAGAAAAACATAAAAATAAAATGAAAAAATTATCATTGTTGATATCTCATTATGAAACATTGGGTCCAAGCAAATGCATAATGGGGCATGCATATTAATGATCTTGTATGTTTTGTTCTGACTGAACAAAAGCATGACTAAGAAAACTATTGCTCTTCTCACTCCTTGCTCAAAGGCCATTTACCCAACAGCTTCCCTTTCTCTCCCATAACTACTCAGACTCAGTTATTGCATTAGCCACCACTTTCTTCCGGGTGTGATTTGTGGGTAAAAAACAAATCCGGCCCCTGATAGAGCGCTGCAGTGATGTAGATCACACATTCGGCAGATAGGAAATGCGGCGGCCTGATTACGAGTCTTACTAATGGTGCATTACTGAAATGGTGCTTTTAAAATAGAATGTGTTTTATGAGTGAGCTGTTTATGGGGTTTTGAGGCTGGTTCCCTTTAGTACCTCCATGGGAATTCGCATGGCATCCGCCGCCCGGCGCTGAGCTTTATAGAGATGAATATAATGTGCTCTGATGCAGTGGGCTGTTATTAGATTCTTCCATAGGCAGTTACGATGTGAACTGCACAACAGATGCTGCTATCCTTCCCTTCACATACCATCCTCTCCTTTGCACCTTCTCACAAACCACTTCCACAGTGAAGATCAAAATATGAGAGCACAAAAAAAGTCACACTCTTCCCACTTTCACCACTTAACACTCCCACCTAAACAAAGCTGGACTCACCCATTTTCCTGACTTTAATCAAACTAGAGGTGTGAAAACACCCTGTGGATACAGGGGGGTTTCGTGGCCCTTTAAAAAAACTATTCCTTAATACAAGTTTTTGTATTACTATTAAACTAATATTACTTATTGCAAAGTTTTTATACAAAAGTGTAAATATACTAAATGTAAACCAACATTGTGTTTTTTTTAAATAAGAATTGGATCTGTACTTGAAAACCATTTTAAAGCAATTCAAGCAATTACATAAGAAAGCAATTAAAACGTCTAAAACATGCTTTATTTCATATTCTGCATTCATTTGTGTTATTTGTTCATGTGTCATCTCTCTCCTTTTTAAATTTTATTTTTAAATTGTATTATTTTATTCTCTTTGCCATACCATTGTAACACTTCTTAAAAGTTTGTAATTCTCTTTTTGTGCAAAAAGTAATATTTGCATTGTTTGTATTATACTTATTCTTCTGTATTGCCTGTTTTTGCAATAAAGAATGAAAAGTTAGACTCAGATAAATAAGGGTTTGTCAGATAATGAACAATTATCACAAGTCAATATATATAACTCATGAAATATGTATAAGAAGACCTCTTTTCTTCTTTTGCTATATCTTTAAATAGGGCTAAGCAGTGACCTCAAAATTTAGGAAGCTATATGATTGTTCTCTTTTTCAATTTTATTTTGTAATTAAAAAATTTTTTATATTTATTGTAGCAAAAATTTTACCCCACAAAACAGGGAACAATCGCAATGTTTATGATTGTTCTCTAATTCAGCTTTCAAGTGTAAGTAAAATGGCAGTTTCTCTGACTCAATAAATCCAATGTGCTGCTATTAAAGTTCAAGTTGTTTCTTTGCTTAAAAACAAGCCCTCCAAACCAAAGGGTCAATTATGCTTCCATATTCCAGCTCACAAAATGCATTAAGCTTCAATTGAAATCAGTTAGAAGCTACTCAGCCAGAGTAGAGCTCAGCGCTAACGTAACAAGACTAAATGAGATCACTGTAAGATAAATGTTTAGTGTTTCTCAATGGCCTTGCCCTCTTGATAGCCCTGGCCTTCATGGTTTATGCGTTCTGCAGTGATCTCTGGGGTTAAAGGAGGTGTTGTGGTGTTTGCTGGCTATCTGTGACAGCTTTGTAATGCTAGCTTGCTAACCTCTGGGCAATATAACTGCATCAGCACAGTCTCCTGTAACTGGTGTGTTTGACACTCAGTCATCGGCATCTCTTGTTAAACAGGTAACATATCTGAGTGTGTGGATGATACTGGTTAGACTTATCTGACTTCAGTTAACAGTGATGTCAGTTTAAATTAACATTAGTGAGGGTCTTTCCGGCTCATTTTATTTATTGTAAAATAACATTTCTGTGGGGGGAACGGTGGCTCAGTGGTTAGCACTGTCGCCTCACAGCAAGAAGGTTACTGGTTTGAGCCCCGGCTGGACCAGTTGGCATTTTTGTTTGCATGTTCTCTCCGTGTTTGCGTGGGTTTCCTCTGGGTACTCCGGTTTCCCCCACAGTCCAGTGACATGCGCTATAGGTGGAAGGGCATCCTCTGCGTAAAACATATGCTGGATAAGTTGGTGTTTTATTCCACTGTGATGACCTCTGATAAAATAAAGGGACTAAGCTGAAGGAAAATGAATGAATAACATATTACTAAGGATCTTCATTCATTCATCTCCTTTAGCTTAGTCTCTATTTCAGAGGTCGCCACAGTGGAATGAACTGCCAACTATTTCAGCATATGTTTTACGCAGCGGATGCCCTTTCAGCCGCAGTACTGGGAAACACTCATTCACACACACACTCATACAGTACAGCCAGTTTAGTTTTCGTTAGGATATTAATTTTTAATATTTTTATGTACATTTCTGTACATTAGGAATGCTGAATTGTACAACATCATTCATATTGGCAAACGTTTTGGGATATCTGATATTAATGTGCACCTAAATTATAATGACATTCCAATCTTAATCTGTGGGGCTCAACATGGAGTTTGCCCAACCTGGAGATTACCCAACATCTTTAGCTCTTCATTGAAGGCTTTCTACATGATAGCGGTCTGCACATGACCAGATTTCTTTCGGCGCGGGAATAAATCTCAGAATAAAACATGGTAGCGGTCGGTAACTCTGGTGCAACTTGAATGGGGGCGGGTGGTCTGACAATATAGCATTCCTGAATCTCAAAGTTATATCGGAACAGCATGTCTGTGATTTCCTAAATCTGATTGAGCACAGTACAGCCAGTGCTCACAACTGTTACACATGCTAAGAGCATGGACCAGTGTTTTCTGCACAAGCAATTTATTTAAGCAATCTGTGTGTACATCATCTGCATAATGGTCTTCAGAGCAGGCTTTTAGCAGAGCAGAAGATGCACTGTCCTTGAAGGATGTTCAGCTTGCATTAGAAAATGTTCAGATTTTGTTTTAGAGTACGCATACTGGCGCTACAAGTTGGCAGCTGTCCTGGATGCCCATCTTCGACTCAGGACACTGTTAATATTTCTGCCACGCCACAGAGTGCCATCTGAATAGTTTCATTTTAAATAATATGCAAATGTGCACGTCCAGCAATGTTACTTCCAACTGTCATATGTGCAATGCAGCACATCGCTAAGAGACGCATACGGTGTGCGACCAGCTTCAGAAGACTGGAACCTCAGATTTAAGGCAGTACCATATGTCTCATCACAAAGGGGCAAACAAAACTGACATTTAGCCTACAACCCTTGCACAACCTACAGTTTTATCTGTAATCTCTCTCTCTCTTGGTTGTACTCAATTTAAACCTGAGTTTTTAGAAACCAGATCTAAATTTAGCAGGAACAGTCGGGTCGTGTAGAAAATTATTATTCTAAGCGGGCAGTGGGTGTACAAAGACAGCGGAATATACATTAAAAGCAGTCGGGTGCGGAATGTTTTGATGACGTTGACTGGGAGATGTTCCGGGCAGCTTCTGATGATGACATCGAAGTGTACTCAGACACAGTTACGTGCTTCATCAGAAAGTGCATAGAAGACGTGGTCCCAACAAAAACTGTCCGTATCTACCCCAACCAAAAACCATGGATCAACGGCGAAGTTCGAACAGCCCTATCAGTGCGAACTTCCGCCTATAAATCCAGAAATGCTGAGGAACAAAAACAAGCAAACTACAACCTCAGGAAAACGATCAAAGCAGCAAAACGTCAATACAAAGACAAGATAGAGGGTCAGCTAGCAGGGGTTTTCACGGACATCTTTAACCTCTCGCTCTCTCAGTCTGTGGTTCCCACATGCTTTAAGACAGCTACTATTGTGCCAATACCGAAATCAGCTAAAACCACATGCTTGAATGACTGGCGTCCGGTTGCACTGACACCCATCTTCATCAAGTGCTTTGAGAAGCTGATTAAAAATCACATCTGCTCTGTACTGCCCGCGAACACTGACCCTCTGCAATTTGCATACAGAAACAACCGCTCCACTGATGATGCAATTGCTTTCACCTTGCACACTGCTCTGTCTCACCTGGAAAACAAAAACACATATGTGAGAATGCTGTTTGTGGACTACAGCTCAGCATTCAACACCATAGTGCCTGCCAAGCTGGTGGTGAAGCTCCAGGCTCTGGGCCTACACAGCTCTCTGTGCAACTGGATCCTGGACTTCCTGTCAAGCAGATGCCAGGTGGTCAGAATGAACAACATCACCTCATCCACACTGATCCTCAACACTGGTGCTCCACAGGGCTGTGTTCTCAGCCCACTCCTGTACTCCCTGTACACACATGACAGTACATCCAAACACAGCTCCAACATCATCGTTAAATTTGCTGATGACACAACGGTGGTGGGCCTAATCACAGATAATGATGAGACGGCCTACAGAGAGGAGGTGCACACTCTGACGCAGTGGTGTCAGGAAAACCACCTCTCACTCAACATCAGCAAAACCAAGGAGCTGGTGGTGGATTTCAGGAGAGAGAAGAATGAACACACTCCCATAACCATCAACGGGACACCAGTGGAGAGAGTCAGCACTTTCAAGTTTCTTGGAGTACACATCGCTGAGGATCTGACATGGACTGCTCACACAGACGCAGTGTTAAGGAAGGCACAACAACGCCTCTTCTTCCTCAGGCGCCTCAGGAGATTTGGAATGAGCCCCCACATCCTCCGCTCGTTCTACACCTGCACTGTGGAGAGCATCCTCACTGGCTGCATCACCACCTGGTACGGGAACAGCACCAGCAGCAATCACAAAGGTCTACATAGGATTGTGCGAACTGCTGGACGTGTAGTAGGAGGTGAGCTTCCCTCCCTCCAGGACATCTACACCAGGAGGTGCATGAGGAAAGCCAAGAGAATCATCAGCGACTCCAGCCACCCAAGCCATAGACTTTTCTCTCTGCTACCCTCAGGCAGACGGTTCCGCAGCATTCGGTCACGCACCAGCCGACTGAAGGAAAGTTTCTTCCCTCAGACTATCAGGCTGATGAACACTTAACACACCCCACACAAACTCTCCCATACCCCACACTGCACACCATAAAGATGTAGCATGCACTGCACTTTAACCAATCCATACTTAAACAATACTGCCTACAACTATGTGTACACCTATCCATCGTACGCATCACTGTCACATTGCCAAATTTACACTGTTTTGTTTCTTTCTTGTGAGTATGTTGTTGTATTTTGCACTGTCTGTATTTTACACTGTCGTTGTATTTGCACTGTCTGTATTTTGCACTGTCTGTATTTTACACTGTCGCTGTATTTGCACTGTCTGTATTTTGCACTGTCTGTATTTTGCACTGTTGTTGTATTTGCACTGTCTGTATTTTGCACTGTTGTTGTATTTGCACTGTCTGTTTTTTGCACTGTTGTTGTATTTGCACTATCTGTATTTTCCACTGTCTGGAGCCAGCACCTAAGCTTTTCACTCATCATAGCACACGTGCTGCTGATGATGTGACAATAAAAGTGATTTGATTTGAATAAAACTTGGCGCGAGCAGGACAAAAAATAAATCAGTCCCATGCAGACCTCTACTACAAGGCTTAAGAGTGTTTATATAGGAATGTTTGACTATTTTGTGAGGTATGGCACTGATGTTGAACAAAAAGACCCAACTCACAGTCTCTGCTCTAATAAATTCTAAATATACTTAATCAGGTTGAGGTCAGGACATTATCAGGTTGAGATCAGGAAGTGTAGGCCAGTCACATTTCTCCAAAATGTCCTGGTATGCTGAAGTGCAAGAGTTGGGACCAAACAAAACCATACTATAACCTTCCACCAAACTATATATTTTTTCTGACAACCGCCAACCAACAGTGGCAAGATACAGCTATAAAATGACCATAAATTAAAATTTTAAGGCTGCATTGTGATCCTTAAGGGTCTTTTAATATGCCATCAAATGTTTCTTGTTATGGTGGCACGGTGGCTCACGGTGGTTAGCACTGTCACCTCACAGCAAAAAGGTTGCTGGTTCGAGTCCTGGCTGAGCCAGTTAACATTTCTGTGTGGAGTTCGCCTGTTCTCCCCGTGTTCGTGTGGGTTTTCTTCGTGTGTTCTAGTTTTCCCAACAATCCAAAAACATACACTCTAAGTCTGAGGTGCCCAAACTCGGTCCTGGAGGGCCGGTGTCCTGCAAAGTTTAGTTCCAACCCCAATCAGACACCTGGGCTAGCTAATCAAGCTCTTACTAGGCTTTCTAAAAAACATCCTTGCAGGTGTATTGAGGCAAGTTGGATCTAAAATCTGCAGGACACCGGCCCTCCAGGACTGAGTTTGGAAACCCCTGCTCTAAGTGAATCCGATTAACTAAACTGAATGCGAGAATTTATGGGTGTTGTGGCTAAAATTTATGGGTGTTGTGGCTGAAAGGGCATCCACTGCATAAAAACATATGCTAGAATAGTTGGTGGTTCATTCCGTTTTGGTGACCCCTGATAAATAAGGGACTAAGCCAAAGGAAAATGAATGAATGAATGTTTCTTGTTATTTTAAACAATGCCAATAAAACAGACAATGCTATTCTGCTGTCTTACACATTGAACACTACAAAGAGAATTGAGAAATGTGTACATATAACACATTCAGTGCTGCAACACTCAAAGGTTGAAAAAATGTGCAGCAAAAGGAAGAACAGTTCCGTGTGACTTCTATAAAACCTGTTTTGTAAGTATCGTATAACTGTTTATTTATTTGTTATTGTTAAATGCTTGTGTGAGATGTTTTCAGAACATTAGCAACCTTTAAGTGTTTCTGCAAATGCTCAAAGGCAGTTTCCCTTCTCTTTCTTCTCTTTAAACTTCAAACCAACTTTAGAAACTGCAGAGTCTGGCTCCTAACTGAAAAGAAAAGCATTTGAAAAACAGGAAATGTAAGCTTGCTTGGATCCTGCATCATCCTAGTAATCCTGCAATAAATTACGCTTATAGAAATTACAGAAGCGTTTCAGACTCACACTCACCCAAACTGTCAGAGAGTAATGGAGCACCTGTGAGTGTAATATGACGTCCAGTGGCTCAGGTGTGTCGCTGAACTACAGATCCATTAGCACTGTGAAATAACCTCCATTTCCACCACCAGTGTGTGTGTGTGTGTGTGTGTGTGTGAGAGAGAGAGAGAGTCTAGTAATTCCAATAATCACAGCTGTTGGGCTGATGAATAATATCTCATGTGTGCTATAATTGACTGGGCGTCTACATGGATTTGGTCAACAAATGATTTGTTTAAAACCTCAATGAAAGGAGACAAAGAAACTTTATTGGAAATGTGAGATGTTAGAGTTTATTCACTTCAAAATGAAAAATTCAGTCATTATTTACTTACTCCGGTGGCTGTCACATGTTGTGTACTCGTCTTCCTTTTTTGGAGCACAAAAACAAAAAAAAAAGAAAAGTCCTGTTCATACCCATCCAATTTATAATAGTGAATAAACAGTAGCATCAAGTGTAGAGTTACTTTTATCTGTTGAACACAAAAGAAAAAGTAAAAAAAAAAACACACAAAAAGTTACTCAAACTGTACTTAAACAAAAAGTTTGGAATTCTATTATTCTATTATGGGTTTTTGAAAATGACCTTATATGCAGTCTGCATCACAGCTCTTAGTGAATGAAAACATCCAGCTGAGGTTTAAATCAGAAAGTGCACCGTGTTTAAAAATCTAGATTTTTTTTTAAATTAAAAGATTTGACTCATTTAAATGATTCGTCATCCATCTGGATCTTTTGCCTGTTCGTGTCGACAGGAAACAATATCAAAAGTGAATTGCTGGATCTGGTAAAACGTGAACGTGCCTTTCCCTTCAAAAACTAGCAGAGTACGGTTGTGTGCAGGACTGATCATGACTGAAGATGAGTGAACATTCTGCTGATTAATGCAATAATCTACCCTGCAACGGAAAATGTATCGCTTTGTTTACGGATTTAAATGCATTTTTGAGCTTGCTATCCTTTGCAGTTTGTCATTGTTATGGCAACCGTCAGCTGTTCCTACACACATGCGGCAGTCAAGTTTCAAAATAGTTCAGCTTTGCTTTAATGCACTCCTGCATTGGGCTCAAACATATACTCTGTATTCTGACATATACTTTCTCTCTGTCTCGCGTTAAACTCAGTCGACCAATCACAACAGACTGGGTCATCGAACCAATCAGTGCAGATTAGCATCGCACTAAGAAGTGGTTTGAGAACAAATTAATCGCAGAACAAATCATATGGGAGTCATTGGAATAATTAGGTAAAATAAATGCATGATTTAAGATAACGAAAGTGTTTTTTGACCTTGCTTGCATATCAGTCTGTTGTTGAAGACCCCCAAAACTTAAATATGACATTTTTTTATGCATAATAGGGGCTTTTAAAAAAATTGCAAATGTATCAGAAAATGTTTTCATGTAATATGTCATATATTCTATGTGTTCTGGGGTTTATAATTTTTATGACAATTTTTCATGACAAAAAATGTGGAGACTACACTGTGTTTCCTTATTTTGTGATTCACAGTTTTTCCATTAGTTATGATTTGCATTATGAGACCGTGATTTCTGCTCTGACAACTTTTGATGTTGAAATTTTTACTGTGCAGTTCAACAAATTTTCAACAAATCCATTTTTTCTTTTTTTTTTGTAATTTGTAATAATATAATGTATAAGAAATAACACAGAGAATTAAGACAGTAAAACAATAGAAAAAGTACTGGCAGTTTAGCAGGTTTTTGCACCTGTACAGACAATATAACAGTGTAAATCATAAAAAATGTCAATAAAAGTCACCTTTTTAAATCGTTCAGCATCAAAAGTTATAGGAGAAAACATCAAGGTCCCATAAAGCAATTCAAAAGCATAAAAAAAGAAAAAAAAGCATGAATCACAAAATACAAAAAAAACCCTGTTAATTTACAGTTATAATCATTATTCTGTTGAGTGCAGTTAAAGCATTAATTAAAATGCAAAGTCAAAATATAAATAGTAAATTTGAAATTTTCCCTACTAGCAAATATAAATAAATATAATATATTATATTATAAGTAAAAGAAAAAGACAACAAATATAAAAACAGATACCCACTATAATACTGATGTAAACATATTGTTGAAACAGAAGGAATCTAAATGGCTGGTGCTACGCTTCTATGGAGATTCATCCAAGCCTGCCATTATGGCAATTTTTTTGCTCACCGGGTCAATTAATGCAGCCTTTTGCTCCAGAGTTGCCAGAAATAAACACACTGTTTTGATAAATGCAGTTTAATCAAAACATGACATACAAGATCTAGAAATCCACCAAACAAAGTGTGCTTGTATTCATCAGTGAGTTTAATAGCTTCTGTTGCTGGAGCTCCTGTTGGCAGATGACAGTCAGAATGACAGCTGAATGTGACAGATAACAGATGAACATGATAACTGTAGCTGAGACAAATACAACAGATATTTACCTCAAAGAAGAGCCGTTTCTATTTATCTTTTTTTTCTTAAAACTTATGTGCTTTTTATAGGTGTGAACATAGAGTGAACCCATAAAAA
>CAIGQZ010032240.1:4223090-4240412 GCA_903798205.1 Danio tinwini | reverse complement strand
ACATAAACACACACACACACACACACACACACACACACACACACACACACACACACACACACACACACACACACACACACACACACACACACACACACACGGCAAACAGATTAAAGTTAGTCTCCCTCACACACAAAGTGCTGTCACACAAACATCGAACTTTTAATAAGCATGCGCGTCATCCTCACAATCGCTGGCGGAAAAGTTAACTCTGCAGAATTACCTAATAGAAATTATTCAGCTATTTGGCCAGGTGCAGGGTGACACATGCAGGATAGAGCAGATCTGGAATGGAAAGAGTGGAAATTTATATGATAATTGCACTAAGTGACTTTATGAATAAATGCAAAGAGATTGCAGATAAAAATTCATCCACATTCACAAGCGCTTTGCTCAGAGTGACTGGGAAATGTTTCGAAGATCGTTTGAAGGGCATTTTGTTCAGATGTCGACCACGGACAGATGTGCCCTGACAGTAACAGATGTGTGCACATGAGTTACATGGGTTTAACGGCTCGCTGGCCATTTCACAGCCATGTGTCAGTAGATGACATCTACAGCGCAAATGCGGATTGATTATTGGGTTTGTTTAGTTAATTGTTGACTACGAGTGTTGTTTTGAAGATGGTAAGTGAGAACTTGATCTGACTGAACCAATAATAGCAACACAGGCCTTTCCTCTCCTTTAATCCACAGTAAATTGTATTTTTTTTATTAAAATGAACTAATGACATTTAGGGCATTATAGATTATCTGATTGCTAGTATTAATTTCATTGACAAAATGTTTTCGTCATAATTTTTGTTTTATAAAGTTTCTACTGGCGAAAACTTGATGAAAACTAAATAAAAATTTTGTGATGATGATTACAACTATAATAAAAATATATCGACATTTTCGTTGATTATTAAAAACGAGACAAGAGTGTGACTGAGTGACGTTTTTTGGAAAATATCCAATCAGAATTAATCTTGGTGTGTGACGCATGACGCACACACGCACATTTGAAAAGTAACTGGTCCACAGTAGACGCAGTATGCCATTACATCATATTCTATGTGGTTGTTTGTCTGATTAAACTATAATAAAATGGCAACAACTGAAAGAAAAGGAAGATTTACATTAGATGTCAAGACAAAAAGGCCATAAACCATATGGGGAAGAAACAGCTGATAAAACCAAAATTAAAGCAACATTAGCATACCAGGGAATCATCCCGAAATTCTTGCAAAGGTAAACTTTTTTATTTACACGAGTGTGTGCTTTTGCTTAACTGAACCGGAATAGCCTCTCAGTAGAGTAGATCTAGTCGACTAAAATCTTATGAAATTTAGTCGACTAAATCTAGACTAAAACTAAAATGATTCAGAAGAATAAATATGACTAAAACTAAAATATAATTTGTCAAAAGACTGAGACTAAACTAAAACTAAATTTGCTGTCAAAATGAACACTGCTGATTGCCCTCCTTTTATTGCTGAACAAATATTTTCAAACTTTATCAAGTATCAAAGAAGAATAGCAAATAATCTAATTACAATTCCAGAAAATTGTAAAATTATAATGACCAATACATCGAGTAGGGCATATACAGTATATTGTGGATCCCTAGTTCATATAATAATAACACAAACACTCTGCAATTGGACTCTATACAATGAGTTTTACTCTATACAATGATTTTTACACTGTAAAAAATGACATAACAAGAAGTCAACTAAAAAACCTTTAGGTAGCAAGATTTTTTACAGTGAACTATGTTTATGTTTGAGGTGGTGCTGATTAATAAAAGGACTAAGCCGAAAAGAAAATGAATGAATGAATGAATGTTGATGTTTGCAGTTTTATTACTTTATTTTAACAAAAAAATCTGATCTAATTGTCAATCATTTATTGAATTGTAAATCATTTATTCACTCGTTAATTTTCCTTTGGCTTAGTCCCTGATTTATCAAGTGTTGCCACAGCGGAATTAACCTCACTTCAACTACTCTGGAATGTTTTACACAGCAGATGTCCTTCCAGCCGCAACCCAGCACCATGCTGGAAAACACCTCTCTCATTCACACACACACACACACACACACACACACACACACACACACACACACACACACACTCATACACTACAATCAGCTTAGTTCATTTAATACTATATACTGCATGTCTTTGGACAGTGGGGGAAACCGGAGGAAACGTAAAGGAAACCCGGAAACCCAGAGAAAACCCACGCAAACATGGGGAGATGATGCAAACTCCTTGTAAAAATTAAAGGTGCAGTAGGTAATTGTCTTCAGAAACTTTTTTGTTGTGCTGCTTGAAAGTTTCTTCACGTTCCAATAGTAATGATTAAAGAAAATGATCTAAATGTATTTATATGCATTTAATTTTTCTGGGTAAGGCATAAGACTAAAACATTTTCATCCAATTAAAAATTGTCAGGCCGATAATTCCCATAATACTGATAAGGAGCCTAAACTGTCTGTCAACAAATGCAGATTTGTACAACTGCGCACCTCTGTTTACACAGATCTGCCGTTTGCACATGCACACGTTCATGACGTGCACACAAGAAAGAGAGAGACCATTAAAAACAAATGCTCGATCAAAATGTTCAAATCCTGAATCAATATTGGAGTGACTTTTGCACACTGAAGGAAGGACGACACCATGGCTGAAGTATTTGTTTTAGACAGGTAATGTTCTGTTTTAAAGCTATTTTAGTCACGCAAAGCTGATGTAGATTGTGTTGTGTTATGAATGGGTTATATGCACAGAAGTGTTGTTCAGCCACTGAAATATCCGGCGAAAGATTGATGTGACTATTGTCAGTTTAATAAGGCATTTTACAGCATCGATAATGTAGATTTTTTTTTGTTTCACAACAAAACATAAGTAAATAGTGATATTTCTATTTCTAGCCTGCTTTACTGAGGTGAAGTTGGTTTTATATTCACATTTGTTCATTTTTGAACAATGACGACCTGTGACATGCTCCTTATATTGTCTACCATGCTACTCTGAATATTCAGTGTGAAATAGCATGCAAGTATGGCTTACTAATAAGTGTAATTCCTGCACACCGCCGGTTAAGCAATAAGCATACAAGCAGTCACTTTAGGACAAAGCTTGTGAGACAGTGAGATCAGCGATGCTTGAATGAATGAAACACTGCACATTTTGACAAGTGGAAATGTGCTACATATAATACCGTTTTTCATTGGGATTTATAGTATTATAAAGTACTGTAAAGTTTTCAAACTGGCGAATGACATGAACTTGTGGATTGTCTACTGTCATCATCTTTAAGGTGCACGTTCATGATATCAGGAGGCATGTATTTGGACAGCAGGGGAGGGACTGTGTTTCAAAGATATTATTCTAATCGATTAGCATTTTAGCAGATCACCTACTGCACCTTTAATATCAAGAAATATCCTAATACAAAGAAAACAGCATTTCAGTCTGCATAGTAACTCTAAGCAGTCTCTCTCATATCGGTGATGTTGGTGAAGGTGTGTGGAGCATCAGTGATGTATTCTGATGGCAGGTTGATGAATCGGCTGTCAGTGAGATTTGAGAATTGGTGCAGTGGAAGTGTAGCTCACAGTAACGATTACCAGGGGAATTCAATACAGTCGACGACAGCCCTCTGCTCAGTGCCAACGAAACCTTAGAGAACTGAACGGACACATACATCAGCCTGTCATCTGCTCATATGAAAGACAAGAGGGCTCATTTAGTGCCACATGTCATTCATGCATGTTTATAGACACACTGTAAATTCAAAATCTGATCCGAGCTGATGGCTGAGATTTGAGCCGATGGTGTTTGTTTAACCATAAGTCTAAGCCTAACCCTCCATTAATTTGTCAGGTTTAAATCAAAGCCTGATTCAAGTCAATCCAAAATAACCAGTTGCAGAAAAAATGGTTGCTTAAGGCCATGGATTAAATGATGTAAATACTGTTCAGTTTTGTGCACAGGGTGATCGTTTGACTTTATAAAACCGTAATGTAATCACGAAGCCAGAGGTGTTAATTTTGTTTTGCCTGTATTCATTTTTTGACTCTCAAAAGTCCCTGGTAGCATTTTATGAATCATCAAATTCCACATTTTCAGCAGAAAATATTCTTTAGCAGTTTACAGGCATTGTGACTGACTGATGGACCTTTTGTGCATACTGTATGTGATTAAAACAGAAACATTTTAAACAATTAAACAAAAAAATATCAATTTACACACAAAAAAAATTCAATTTAATAATAAAAAAAGGTAAAAACAACACTAAAAATGCTGGGTTCCAAACAGTTCCTTCATGTTGCCCCAACACAAATCATTCATGCATTCATTTTCTTTTTGGCTTAGTCCCTTTATTACAGTTTTCCTCAAATGCTAAAACACAAAAGCCAATCCTCTAAACCAAATGACCAGTTGTCTAAACACATATACTAAATCTAGCCATCATTTTCCAATATCATAAACACATTTCACATGAAGACACTATTCACAAAACACAATCCTCTGTTCTCATAAATCTAAACACATTTTTTCTCGCTAAAACACAAGTTGCAAAAGAACTCTCCTCATATTCTCAAATAAAAGCTCATGTGATGCAAAATGCTTGCCACAGTTAGCAATATTTGAACACAATGAACACTCTTGGCATCATTCATTACACACAATGCCTCAAAACTGAAGACACTTGTTGCTAATGCTGTGACCACATGTATAAAAGCAAGTTCAGAGTGCACAGTTTGCTGAAGATTCCAAACAAACACAATAGATAAGGGAGAGGAGAAGGTCCAGGAGGGAGAGAAGAAGGTCCGCCCCAAGACAACCTCGCACCATCATTATGGACAGTCATTGACCATGTCAGTATTACTCTTTGTGCGGCCATGCATTCGGAGGGGCTTGTCCACCAGCATGCTGTCCTTGGATCTTACAACACCCAACGTCTCGTCACCTTCCTAGAGGAGCTAAGAGACATCATGGACCGCCAACAACACCATCCTGAGCCCGCACATAACATTTATGTGATAATTTGAGACAATGTCCACATCCACAGAACAAACCAAATCAGAGAGTGGTTCACCACTAACAGTAACCACTTTTTACGTAAACGTCTGTCTGCCACCCTACTTCCCTTTTCTGAACCCTATAGAGGAGTTCTTTTCATTGTGGAGATGGAAGGTTTATGACAGACAACCATACACTAGAGAGAAAATCCTAAGGGCAATAGAGCTGGCCTGTGTAGACATCCCAGTGGAGGCCTTCAAAGGATGGATTCGCCATTCCAGGGCATTTTTCCTACGGTGCCTGGAAAGAGACAATATACCCTGCGATGTGGATGAGGTAATGTGGCCCGATGCAGCTCAGCGACATGATGGCGCACAGTGATTATAGTGTGTGTGTGGTGTGAATAAAGTAAATTAAAAAACTTTACACCCTGATCATGTTTTCAAGAGTACAGTTGTGTGCAATAGATTCTGTTTTTGCATTGAGTTGTGTTACAGTAGTGTATATGCAGTATGTTCTATAGATTTATACTCTTCATATGAAACTCACAAATCTAAATGCCTAATGCTTTGCAAAGATCTAAGAAAATCCATTAATATAAAGTTTCTAAAAATACGCATTGGCAGTTATGAAACAAAGAACCTTCTCACAAATTGAGAATTGTGTTTTAAATTGTTGGGCTTTAGTGTGTAATGATGTGTTTAGTGTTTACATTTTTAAAAGCTTCGAGTCGTTGTTTTGGTGTGAAAGTTTGAGTTTTGAAGTGAAAAGGTGTGGTTGTGTTTATGTAGCTATAGAAAAGGATGTTGTGTTTAGACATTCGGGTACATGGAGGAAACATTTGTGAAATGTGTTTTAGCATTTGAGAAAAACTGTAATCTGGGGTTGCCACAGCGGAATGAACCGCCAGCATATGTTTCACACAGCGCATGCCCTTCCAGCTGCGACCCATCACTGGGAAACATCCATACACACTCATTCACACTCATACACTACAGACAATTTAGCCTACCCAATTCACCTGTACCGCATGTCTTTGGACTGTGGGGGAAACCGGAACACCCGGAGGAAACCCACGCCAACAAGGGGAGAACATGCAAACTCCACACAGAAACGCAAACTGACCCAGCTGAGGCTCGAACCAGCGACCTTCTTGCTGTGAGGTGAACGTGCTACCCCCTGCGCCAGCGTGCAGCCCCCCCAACACAAATCGATTAAGTTAATTGAATTGTTTTTACAAATTGTGTAAAACAAAAAGTTTCAACATAAAACAATTAAGTTGTCCCCACAAAAACTCAAGTCATCTGTTCATTCAGCTCATTTTAAATAACTAGTTTTTTGGATGAAATTTGGTAGAGTGCAAGTTAAAGGTTAATATTCTGCTGAAGAATAGGAAGTCACCTAAATCTTGAATGACCTTAAGTTGAGGAAATTCACAAGACATGTTCATGTCAGGGTGAATTTTAGTATAATTATCATATGTCTACCAAGGCTGCAATTATGTGCAGTTATCTGCAATTGTATATTTTCTAAACAAAAGGACTATTTTATAACAAACAAACAAACAAACAAACAAACAAACAAACAAACAAACAAACAAACAAACATAATTTAGATGTCACCTTTGATAGGGTCTCTAAAAAGTCAGTCTTCACTGTTTGTGAGGACATTGTTTTATAAATATTTAATAATTTAATTATAAACAAACATTGATGTGCATAAAGCAATAAAATAACATTGATAAGATAACGTGACAAAATCAATTATTAAAACAAATGTTTAATGTTGTTTGATAACTTAGAGAAATGTCTAATCTGTTTAGAAAACAGACGCAATTATAAAACAAATTATATTAACTTATACAAATGTATCATATTCTTCTACTAATTTAATTTACAGAATTTACAGCATTAGCTGGCATACATTATTTCAAGACAGAGCCACAATTTGTTAAAAAAACAACTGTAAAAAAGATTTCACACAATATACTGAAAATGTACAAAACCAAACCATTCTAAAAAAAAACACAACAACAACAACTAAATAAAATAAAGTAAAAAAGACGGACTGTTCAATTATTACAAAATAATGCACTCTAAACACGATTATACAGGTGGAAAATATTTTTTTTTCCTCAAACCACTCCTGTATGTGGGACTACTTTCCTGCCTATCTTATCCAAAGCCTTTTCTTTTGATCTGATTGCTGACTGATGTAAGCTGTGAAATAACTGAAATCGTTTGCCATTGTGATTCATAACTGTAATGTCATCAAGATCGGCCTAGAATTACTTTAGGTGTGTGTAAATAAATAAATAAATAAACAAACACAAACAACCTTAGAATGTAGCCAATTAAAATCAAGCTTTCAACCGTTCCTTATTTTAATATAATAACACCCTATTGTACAATAAAACATTTACACATATTGTTTCCTCAGGATGTTATAGAGGTGTGTGAGGAGTCAGTGGTGAGGAATTGATGCAAACAGTCGTGACAGGTTTGCTCAGAGAGAATGTTTCCATGTCTCTATCAGACAACTGTTCCTCAGAGCAAAGCTGGATACAATTCAACATCAAACATAAATGAATCAGGCTGGTCTTCAAATTTAAGATCAGTCCAATTTATGGATGTTTGATCCTAAACAGTAGTTTAATAAATGAGCGAATGGAACTTGGACTGCACAATATATCGCTTCATCAACATTCCTCAAGTCACATCGCAGTAGGTCTTTATTGTTGACCACAAACCACAGTTTAGAAAACGAGGTATATTAGAGCGAATGTTTATTTTTTGCATGCATTTTAAGGCCTGTGACTGTGTGAGTTTTTTAAACACTTGACTTACATATTGAAAACATTGATTTTAGGAACTGTTAACCCTTTAATGTGCACATTGTGATAGATCTATAAACAAAAATATTTGACTGTTTTTCTTTTCCAGGTGCTCCCACAGTCCAACGACATGCAGTACAGGTGAATTGGGTAAGCTAAATTAGCCGTAGTGCATGTGTGTGAATGAGTGTGTATGGATGTTTCCCAGAGATGGGTTGCAGCTGGAAGGGCATCCGCTGCATTAAGCATATACTGGATAAGTTGGTGGTACATTCCACTGTGGCGAACCCAGATTAATAAAGGGACTAAGCAGAATAGAAAATGAATGAATGAAGATTTTTCTTTTCTTAAAATGGCTTAACTTAAAAAGCTGTAAAAAATTTGAAAATTTATTTTTTTTAAGGTACTTTATTATATGTTGCCATATGGCAACAACGTCCAACAGTTGATCTAATTTAGAAATTAAAAATTTAGAACTTTAATTTAGAAATTTAGAACTATAATTAATAATTTTGATTTAATTGGTGTTGCAATAGTAACACAGAACCTATAAATGACACCTTATACATACTTTCCAACAACTGATTCTCCAACAGCTTTTATTTATTACATTCTTTTTTGCTGAATATTGTTGAAAACATTCATAATATTGTATTATCATGAATACAACATACAGTAGGAATACATATTTCCTCCAGTTAATATTATAACAAATAAAAAACAAGTCTAGTATATCCAGATGCATCAGAATAATGTAGCTACTAGCTAACAATGTTTATATATTATACTATATACTATACTACACCTGTCTTATCATCCTCTGAGCTAACTTACTTAAAATCTCTCCATCACTGCTCTTATCAAATGTCTATTCTGCATCATTGTCATGGTCACTAAAACCTATCTCATCCTCAGTTTCATCTGCAGGAAGAGCCAGTTCTGTCCTTTTCTTGTTTCACTTACTATATAACATGGTGGTGCTCGCTAATACACTGTTCCCTGTATTCATATATTCAAAAGTAGTATTGCCATTAAAAGTACATTTTATTAATAATGCAAATGCCATTAACATACAACTAATCAACATTATATTACTAGCCTTCATGTTACTTAACTTAAAAAGTTAACTCAACAAAAAGTTCACAGCTGACCTTGCTAGCTAGCTAACTCATTGCAATATTGCACGTTCCATTATTGCACAGTGTTGCCTTTTGGCAACATATACATTTGATCGATTTACAAAAAAAAAACTACTTTGCTAAAAAATTTTTTTTAAATTGTGAATATGTCACCATAACTTACTGGAGGTGATGTTTCAGATTTATTTTGTGGATCTGACATAATTTGATCCTTTATTTTTATTGACGTTTACATTTGCATTCAACTACTCATAATAATTGGCAGTCAGTCAGAAATAGCGCTACAGAAAAACGCTGCATGTCATGTGACTTAACCAAAGCACATCAGTAGCTACACTAATGTCTTCTCTTTCCAACAACAAAAAAAATAAGGTTGGTCTTAGGCGATGTAGTGGCGCAGTAGGTAGTGCTGTCGCCTCACAGCAAGAAGGTTGCTTGGTCACAGGTTCGAGCCTCGGCTGGGTCAGTTGGCGTTTCTGTGTGGAGTTTGCATGTTCTCCCTGCGTTCGCGTGGGTTTCCTCTGGGTGCTCCGGTTTCCCCCACAGTCCAAAGACATGCGGTACAGGTGAATTGGGTAGGCTAAATTGTCCATATGTATGAGTGTGAATGAGTGTGTGTGGATGTTTCCCAGAGATGGGTTGCGGCTGGAAGGGCATCCGCTGTGTAAAATCGTGCCGGATAAGTTGGCAGTTCATTCCGCTGTGGCGACCCCAGATTAATAAAGGGACTAAGCTGAAAAGAAAATGAATGAATGAATGTTGGTCTTAAAGAAACAGTGGCAGGGAAATTAACATAAATATCATGTTGTTAACAAATACAATTACAAAAAAAAAAAAAATATATATATATATATATATATATATATATATATAAATACATAAAAGGTATCAAAACCATGGTATATCAATAGCAGGTGATACAAAGATACAAGTTATATGGACAAAAGACTGGTATCAGCTTCCTTGTTTTTAACAAACTCTTTATTTTCTTTTAATGAAGTTTTTATAAACTAATTTCGAGAGGAGCATAAGATGTGATATGATTGATCGTGGCTGGTCTCTTATCTGTAATCAATGATAAACCAATCAGATTAATCCAAGCCTACAATAAATAGCCCATTTTACCTTACTTACCTTATCTTCATTTTGAGGAATCACCCCGTCCACTCCCCCTTTTCCTCCTTTACCAGGGGGAGCTATCGAGAACTACCTTATCTCAGACCCCTTTACATGCTAAATTACCAGGTGGGAACCCTAGGCTCAATTATCTCCAAGCTCAGGGTTCTCTCCCGGGACAGCATGCCTAACCTGCAATTATACTAATTACTAATAATAATAACTAAGCAATATTTAAGTGTAAACTCTTAAAACTATATACGTAATTTTTTTTCTAAAGCCAAACACTTCTTGCAACCATTGTTTAAAATGAGGGCTTTCTGTATTTTTCCAATGACTGTGTGAGTATTTTTTCCCAGCATTTGAGCACAATAAATTGTAGCTTTGACAAATATTAATGCTATTTAATTATTTAATTTATAAAGACTATGCACTCAAATGACCTTTGCAGCTTGTTTAATTTAAAATTAGTTGAAAAAAACTATTCTTAAGGCTTTTTTGGAACAGCTTATGTACAGTTTTATGTACAATCCACTTGTTTAGTCAGAGCTAACTGAATCGATTTATGTTGGGACAACATGAAGGAATTTTGTGGAACCCAGCATTTTATAGTATAGTGTTATTTTTTATTTACATTTGATTATTCAGTTTATGTACCTGAATATTGCTAGAATCCACATAAAATCATATTTCATTTGAATCTGTGTTCAGCTGTATTCATCTATGCTTGCGATTTTTTCATAATATTTTATGCAGATCCACGCCTCTACAAAATCACCCCAATCATTACAAAATAATGAATCCTTTCCAAACATAGCTGTTCAAGTCATGGGGTGAAATTGTATTCATATCACAACATATATTTCAGAAAAACAAAATATCACAGTGTCAGTTTTTTCTGTCTCAATATCACTCAGCCCTAAAATGAATAATTAATCTGCAGTCCTCTCTCAGAATGGACCTGAAATAAAATCAGCGATTATGTCCCTCACGCTCTCCGAATATATCCTTAACACATTACAATCTGCTCTCTGCTATAAGTTCATCATGTCAGAGTGTTTCAGACCGAGTTCTGCCTCACTCGCCCTGTTCTCTGCCATAGTGTCTTTCTCAGTTAGCGTTAAGAGTAACACAGCGTACAACTAACTCTGCAAATCCAGTCAACCCTTACAGTCAGTTTCAGTCCAAGAGCAGCAGTGCAAAAAAATCGCAAAGTACTCCTCAAGGTTCTAGCTTCGAAAATAAACCCCCAAATTGACTCAAGTGGAACTTTCTGTAATTTTCACCTCTTTTTATCATATTTTCCACACTAAATTCAAGCGGCTAAAAAGCCTCAGGAGCTGCTCGTGTGTTTAAAAGCAAGGGTTCAGGAAGAGGTGAGAGCATGTGAAAGTTTGCACGAAGTTCCATCAGCCGTAAAAATAACAAATTGCAGTCTTAGCGCAGTCCTAACAGTCTCTGATTGGAGAAAATACCAGTTTAGTTTAAATGGTCCCCAGTCACGAGTCTAGAAGCACGCTCTCATGAATCGCCGCTCTCTTTTTGTACTAGCAGAGTTTTAGACACCGCTGTGGCGAGCTTTCTGGCAATTCCACTTTAGGATTATTGATACTTTCAATAATGAAAGCGACTCAAAGCTCTTTGTGCTTCCCCAGCTCAGGTGAACAGAAGCGAAACTCTACACACACACATACACATGCAGTGTTGTCGTGTCAGGTTGTCTCCATGACAGTCCCTGAGAGGGCTGTTTAAATATTTACCTGCTGAGGTCCTGACGGATCATGCTGACTTCTGTTTGCATTCTGATCCATTTAATACGCTTACACACACCAGAAGACTCACTAAAGATCCTCTCATGATGGGCACAAACACACGCAAGCATGCAAACACACACACACACACACGCCAAACACGCATGCAAAAACAGGATACCTACTTGACAGTTTTAAGCTGTTAGCCATTGACAAGCCATTTCTTTACAGAATTTAGAAAAGTGTTGGGTAATTTAAAATCACTCTGAAATAATATGGATCATTTGTATTTTTAATGGAAGTCAATTTTTTTATTCATGCAGATCATTATATTTATTATTCATGTGCACTAACTTCCCCTCACTTTTGCTACAGCATCTCTTCTATTCTACAGTGAGCTGTTTAGGGGGTTTGGAGAACCTTTTACTATAGTGTAATATTGTAATTTTGTGATATTGTAATTGTAGTTTTGATAATTTGTGAGCTGACATTATCAAGTGTGGCACTAACTTTGCAACCTTTCTCCCCTGCCCCCACACAAAATTTTTCACAAGTGTTTATTGTATGATGAAGCCTATCAGAATGCAGTTTTACAAACAAGATTAAAGTGAGATTTTTGTAAATCATTACTTGATTAAAGCATATAATTTAAAGAGACTTTATATAGAATCATTCTAATATGAAAAAGCATAACAAGAATGAAAAACACAGTATTTAATATTCATTAAATATAATAATTAGGCATTAATTGGCAAAGCTGCGCAAATATTTTCTTTATTTACTAAATGACTTGCGCCTCAGAAGACTATGCTGACATGCAATGAACGGTGAATGGTGGCATTTGAAGGCGTCAGACGCAGTGCAAAGACGCTTTTGACAGTTCTGGAGGTAATAAATGATATAATAACACTAATACTGAAATGGTTAAGACGTTTTAGAATGACCAAAACAACATTTCAGATGTTTTTTTACAGTGTGCTCAGACTGCTGGTTTGTCCATTCACACACATTTTTATCATCACATGATCTTTTATACCAAAATCACATGACTTTTTTAAAAATGCGTATACTGGAATTTGTTCGGTAAAAGTGTTTCCATTGTAGTTTATGCTCATCTTTTCTTATCGAATAAAGTTTATCCTACTCAGTTATGCGCATATGTTCTTTATGTGCATTTTCAAAATGTATGTGCATCTTGGCATTTCCATTAATGGTTTTTTTATGTGCATATCTAAAATGCTTATGAAAATAGGTGGATGGAAACGTAGCTATAGTTTTTGACCTACAACAATGCAGTGGTGGAAAGAGTACTGAAAAATCATACTCAAGTAAAAAAAAAGCCATTACTTGCCTAAAATTGTAGCGCAAGTAGAGTAAAAGTATCAGTTGTGAATATACTCAAAGTAGGAGTAAAAAGACATTTAGACATTTTAAAGGTACTCAAGAGTAGTGAGTAGTGAGTATTACGCTGTTAAAAGCTGATGCATTTATATGTAATTTGTGCATGTGTGTGTAAACGTAACATTGTGTAGTGCATATAGTTATTGCCAAAGCAGGCACACAATGTCATAAGACATTAATATTAGCTTAGATTTTGACCAAAATTCATTGTCTAGCCAGTGTCTAAGGACAACAGTATTTTTTATGTCCAATAACGACGTCAAATGATGTTGATATTTGGTCGATTTTAGGTGGTTAAAAAGTAACCAAAATCCAACGTTGAGCCAACATCTTAAACAAACATCATTTTGACATCAAATACTGACATTTATTCATCATGTATGGCAATGAAACTCCAACGTCTGATAGATGTCATAGTGGTAACGTCCACACAACGTCAAGCTGTAACATCATTAGACGTTGATATTTGGTTGGTTTTAGGTTGGACGTTCGACATTGACGTTGTCGGCCTGACGTTGAGGTCTGATTTCAACCCAATTTTCTATTCCAAACAAATTGCAACGTCTCCATGACGTAAGGGTACAATGTCAATCTGATGTCATGTCTTGAGGTAGTTCTTTATGATGCGATTTACTTTCTACAGAATATGCAATTTGATTAAACCGACATCACAAGACAAGTTTTTCTAATCCCCATAGACAGGAAAAAATAAAGTAGTGACTGCAGGTTGAAGGAAAGTAGTGGAGTAAAAGTACAGGTACTGCATTAAAAATGTACTCAAGGAAAAGTAAAAGTACACATTTTTTAAACTACTTAGTAAATTACAATTCCTGAGAAAAACTACTCAATTACAGTAGTTTGAGTATTTGTAATTAGTTACTTAACACCACTGCAAAAATGTAAATACAGAACAGTAGATAATTTGCTTGACTGAATTATTTTAAACATTCTTTAAATCACCTGTAGTAGCATATCCATGCTAATGTAAAAATTAATCTGTCAAAATGCTGTAAACAAGTTTCAAACAAAATCACCAGTAGCTATGCTTTCATCCACCTATTTTTGGCGCATTTTAGATATGCGCATTAAAAAACGGTTGATGAAAATGCCAAGATGCACATAAGTTTTGAAAATGCACATAACTGAGTAGGATAAACCTTTTATCCAATATGAAAACATGCGCATAAATTATGATGGAAACACTTTTACCAAACAAATTCCAGTATGAGCATTAAAAAAAGTCATGTGATGATAAAAATGTGTGTGAATGGACAAATCAGCAGGCTTAGCATACTGTAAAACATCGTAAATGTTGTTTCAGTATTAGTGTTATTATATTATGAATGATCTCAGGAATCAAGAGGGTCTGTGCTCTACGTCTGACGCCTTCAAATGCCACCACACGTTCATTGAGTGTCGGCATTGTCTTCTGAGGCGCAAGTTATTTAGTAAATAAGGAAAAGATTCACACCGCTTTTATGCGATGTTCCAGTTTTGCGCATAAAGTTAATTCACATTTTTGGACGGAAACATAGCTACTGTCATCCTATCTCAGTGCAAAATCCTGTTCTGGAGAGTTTCAGTACTCAGTTTACGAATAAATGCGTACAACGATGAACACTTGTCATTATTTTAAAAGTACTGATTACAGACAAATGAATATGTAATACCATCTCTGAAACCCCAAAACTGACACACAACGTACAATATAAAGTTATTAGGGTTTAGTTACTCATATAAAGTATAAAATATCTATAATATAAAAGTACATATCTCTGCAATAGCTCCAACTCACTGATGTACAATATACACACCGTCTTCTTTTGAAATGTTTAATTACTTTTATAAACTCTGTTGTATAAGTGTGCAGCAAGTTTTTTTTTAGACACAGTGAGCCATTTGCTTTATTTCTAAACGAATCAGCCTTTTTGAACAAATCATGTGAATGAGTGATTCAGTAACTCATTCTTTACGATGGACATGCTGCCACTTTATTTTTTTTTTGATGGACATTACTTTATTACCACAGATTTAGCGCCATATTTATTTATCCATAACAACTCTTAACCAGCACAATAACACTGAGCTAAATAGAAAAGTAAAAATATTGTTATGTAGAAAAAAGTAAATGGCAAAAAGAGTAGTCAACAACATACCTGTCACCACAGCAATATAATCAATCCAACATTTCAATCAATTTATTTTCTTTAAAAGTTCACTGATATGTACTACACAGCAGGGAACAAAATGCTCACAACTTCCAAGTCAAGCCATCATTAAACTGGTCCAGATTCCTAATTTTATGATTGCTGTGTGACTTGAGCTGATCCCAGAATTGTACTGATGTGCATTTCAGACTCTTCCTGATTACCCAATATGGTAATTTTCATTCGATCCCCTGAAGCTTTGACTGCCTCTTTGAGCAGATTGGGTTATGGGGAGGACGAAAATTCATTTTCTGCCTGCAGATCTGTGCCTTATGCAGGTATTAATAATAGAGATATTAAAGCTAATATCACATAACTGGCTTCAGCGTATCTGTGCCTCCAGTCGGAAATACTGATTACTGACAGGAATATATCAATTTGACTTACTGACCCATACACCATACACTATTATGACTGCAAATAAGACTATTGGAAAAATGTCACATATACTTTATGTTGATATCATTAACTGAACAATCAATGTATGCTTGGTATACACTACCAGTCAAAAGTTTGGGGTCAGTAGGATTATTAAATGTTTTTAAAAAGCCTATTCTGCTCACCAAGGCTGCATTTATTTCATCAAAATACAGTAAAAATTGTAAAATTGTTGCAATGTTTTTGCATTATAAAATAAATGTTCAGAAGCAGTTTAGAATTTAATCTAATAATTTATTCCAGTGATATTAAACATTAATTTTTTGCTTCAGAGTCTTCAGAGTTATTTTAGTTTAGTTTAGTTTATTTATATAGCACATTTTTTACAACACAATGCCCAAAGTGCTGAACACAATCAATAACAATTAAAATAAAACCTACAGCACATACATAACAATTAAAACATAAGGCACATGATCTTTCAGAAATCACTCTAATATTAATTATTTTTAGCATTATTATTATTATTATTATTATTATTATTATTTGTAATAGTAATAAAAGCAATAATGACTGGAGTAATCATTTCATTTGAAACTACATACAATAAGAAAGCAGTTATTATTTTTTTATAAATATTTAACAATTTAACATTTCATTTTACATTTAATAAATGCCACCATGATGAACAGAATAATGTTCTTAAAAAAGAAACATAAAAAAAAAAAAAATCTGACCACAAACTTTTGACCAGTAGTGTATACAAGTCTATAATTTAGTCTGCTTTCAATCATATTAAAAAGTAATATGTAGATTTACATTATTTTAATAATACTTTTATTTAGCCAGGATGCATTAACGTAATCAAAGGTAACAGTAAATTTGTAACTAGGGCCAGAATCTCTGTACAGAATTTTGTAAAAAAAAATCTGCAGATTTTAAGTTTATTTAACTTAAAAAATAATAACTTTTTAACTTTTATTTAAGGTTTACAATGCAAATCTAATTAGATCCAATTGTTTGTTAAACAAAGCACATATATCATGTAAAATATCCGCTTTAAAACAGAAAATATTACTTTAAAATCATATAATAATGATCTTATTAGTTAATAATATTTCATGAAATCAATAAAAAGTGAATAAATATATATTTAAACACATTACATCAGGCAATCCATCTCAGTAATTGTGAAACAAATATCACGCTTTTTATATACATATACACTAAATTACAATTTATTTTACATTTCAATTTGTACATAACAGTTATATAATGTTGTATAAAGTAATATACCTATGGATTTTGTGTGGCCATAGGTTATAACTTAAAAACAAATTAAATGTATAACATCTCCAGAAACATTTAAACCTGCTTTTTAACCATTATCATAGTGAGGAATGTTTCTTGAGCACCTACATAAGCTATTGCATAATAATAATAATAATAATAATAATAATAATAATAATAATAATAAT
>CAIGQZ010032240.1:4212465-4223080 GCA_903798205.1 Danio tinwini | reverse complement strand
AATAATAATAATAATAATAATAATAATAATAATAATAATAATAATAAAGTTTTAAAACAGAAAACTGTTCTTTTGTAATGATACAAAGCAGATCTATTCATTTAGAAATGGTCAGATTATAATAATATTTGCACATGATATTGTTTTTGCTGTATTTTTGGTTAAATGCAAAAGAAACTTCTTTCAAAAACTCCTTTCCGACCTCAAATGTCTGCACACACTTTGAAAGTCACTTTGGATAAAAGCATCTGCTGGATGAATAAATGTAAATATATAAAGTCTAGATGTACGCAGAATTTGTCAGAACAGCTTGCAACATTTTACAGAAAAAGCTGCATGTGAATAGATCTTTCTTAACAGATGCCTTTCCCCTTAAATCCATGTCAAAAAAAGAAGAGAAAAAGCTGGAAATTAATTCTCTTCGCAAAAGAAGGATATAACATGCTTGATATTCCATGGTAATTTAATTTCTTGTCAGGAAAATTAATAATGAATGTCGGGAAGCGTTCCTTCTCTTTCTTTCAGTCATTCGTCACTCTCTCTCGGCTGCTCACACCAGCAGCTGCTTTAATACTCCTTTGAATTAAGAAGAAAATACCATGACTGACTCATACACAAGACTCGCCAGAAACCAGCTTAAAAAATTCACATCTGCACCACTTTCTGATATATTTTGTGCGCAGTTTGGAGACAAATTGCTATTATTTCTCATATCTAATGCTAAGCACAAAGACAGGTGTTACTGAAGGGTGCTGTCATTTAACTTATAATGTATACAGATTTGTGCATTGAGTATATTAAATTATTATTTTTTTTGCATGAAAGAAGCTTTAGAACTCTCAGCTCTGACACAAAACCAACATAATGCAGAACAGAATGACAGCAATGTGTTCCTTGCTGTGAATATGACAGGAATGCTTTTCTGTAGATAATCATTGATATGCCATGGTATTTCATGCAGCAAAGTGAACAATCTGTTATTTAGCTTTAGAAGCAAAAACATGTCTGCTGCTAATTTGATTAAAAATGTGATAAAACAGGATTTTCTATTTGCAAATAGAGTATTTAGTTCAGTTGAAAATTATTGAAAATTATTTTGTTCTCAAGTGGAAGAGAAATGTTTTTTGACATTTTTTTTTACATAGTGGGTTAGAAAATTAAGAAGCATCAACCAAACTAAACTAAATTTTCAGTCATTTCTTGAAATAAAAACAAATAAATAAAAAGGTATTTGATATCTGACTACAAAAAAACTCACATCCCAGAGCTAATGCCAGACAAAATTTTTTCAACAAAATGAGCCTTATTCCTCATCTGCGATCATGTAAAGCCCTTTGAATCAACATTGTACAGCCCACTCTCATTAGAAATATGTGCCTCAGTGTACAATTTAGTACATAAAATAGTACTTTATTTAACAGTAATATGTCCCATATCATTAGTGTGAAAAGGAACAAAAGTTGTTGACTAACTGCCCTTTGGTGTTCATTTTACCTAGAAACTGTTTTTGCAGTTTCACAAAAATGTAGGTTAAAGCATGTATTTCCAATGGACCTGCATTGACATTATAACAATTTAGAATTTGCAATTTGGAATTCCAACAGCTGGGCACCACAGAAGTCCACTATATGGAGAAATTGTGAAGTTTGTTCCTCGCCACTGTCGCCACTGGCCTGCTTGGTTTGGGACTTGTGGAGCTGCGCATCGATGGAATGCTCTTTAGTGTTTGGACTTTCAACAGTGAAATTTAGACCACACTGAACTAAACTAAACTAAACTGAACTTTAACTCTGAAAACTGGACTGACAGAGTTTCAATTTAATAGAACTTCTATGTTAAGCTGCTTTGACACAATCTACATTGTAAAAGTGCAGTAGAAATAAACATGAATTGAATAATACTGCATGTTTTCCTCAAAATTATTATTTCATTATATAAATTAGCATTTTAAAATTTGCAAAATTAAAACTGAAGATTTTAAGCATTTTAAAAGATAGTTGAAAAACCCCAAATTGAAAAACTGCTGTTAATCTGCTCACCCTGGCAGCCAAAATGTGGCTTTTCTGCTTCAGTACAGCAGAACATGAACAATTTTCGGCTGAAACCATGGTCCTTTGTCATTCACAAAAATCAACAGTTACAGACACGTAAAAAAAGCTGCCACAATAAATATGAACAACGTATACAAATACACAGGCAAAATATAATTAATACATCTTCCAGATGTTTTCTCAGCACTCATACAATACAAAGATTAAGAATGATGTTAACAATGCTTTTTTATGCTTTTTGTTATGCTTTGTATGTTGCCATATATGAGTTATTGTGTTGAAATTTGGGGAAATGCATATAAATATAACTTATACATATAAATATAACTTATAAATATAATGGACCTTATGTACAATACAGAAAAAAGTAATTAGAAAGATAGAAATGTGGGGTATCTGGAGCATACAATTCATAGAGAGCATACAAATTCTTTATTTTTTAAATTAAAGATTAAGTTGAATTATTTGGTTAAATGTTAAACAGCACAATTTGTGTTTAAAGCTAGGAATAAATTTATTCCAAAATGCATACAAATGTTTTTTGAAGAAAGACAAGGGAGATGTCATTTGAAAAAAGAACAAAATTTTAGAAGGTTGAAAACAAGGACAATTAAATTATTATGTGTGAAATCATGGAACAGTCTGTAACAGATTCTCAAACAATGTCAGGATATTAATCAATTTAAAAAAGTTGTATAAATATTTATTATTAAATGAATATAATGATGAATAGAGGTGATTGAAAAAATACAGAAATATATATTCAGAATACAGAAATATATATATATAGTATAAAAAATGTAAATATAATTGTTGAAATGTTTTTGTTGTTTGAAATAAATCAAATCAGATCAAATCAATGCTGATGCTCTTTAAAATGTTTTTATTCACTATCCGCAATAAAAGACACTACGACAAAACATAATATCTGAAAAAAAAACACAATTAGGCATTTTTAATAGATGAATTACAGTTAGAAATGTTGTTTTCAGCTTTTCTTCCAGTGAACTATAATGGTTCGATCCTACCTGACAAATTGATTTCACCAGGCCTTAGGGTGATAACCTTTTTTATATGGTAATTAAAGCACGCACACACACGCACACACACAATACTCATGTGTGCTTCACAGTGTAATTAAAACTTCTCTGAAAATTAGTGTTGTCAGCTTCTTAGTAACCTGAACAAGGTTGCGGGCCAGTGCTTTATATCCCATCACGAATACACAGCACACACACAGCAATACATCATTCCTTAATCACTATCCTTAACCCCTGCCCCCACAAAAAAAATGCTTTACCAACATATCTGCAAAACTTCAAAAACACATACATACAATTTGCTGATTTTTTTTTTTTGCAGAAATTATACGCAGAGAAGTCAAATACTAGTAACCTTTATTATTTTCCATGCTAATTAAGAAAACAGTACATTTAAAGTGTACTTCACATATGTGTTCCTGTATGGCTTTTCCAATAAACAGGCTTTGCAGCTCAGTTTAGTTTTGTTGAAATTAATTAATTGAAATTAATTAATTTAGTTGAAATTAATTATTGTTGAAATTAATAATAATAAAAAAAAGGCACTTTTACTGCACTACTTTCTTTTAGGTTGTAGGTTTAGGTTTCGATTTTTGCAGTTTAAATCTAGACTATACATATCACTCTGCACAAGTAATGACTTATCTGATACATAAAACACAAACCAATAACTTTGACATCCAAATCCTGTAAAATATTTTAGGCTGCATTAGAGAACGCTTCTCAAAAGAATAGCATCTACGATAATGTTAAACTGTCTCTTTCTCCTTATTACGAGGTTCACAATTATCAATCTGGCCTGTATCCAGAGCAGAATGCAAAAAAAGGGTTAAATAAATGAATAAGCAAACAAGTAAGTGAATACTCTGCCCTGATACTCGTTGTATATGGATCATCATGCCATCTTACAATAAACAGATGTGTCAATATCAAACTGATTTCAGTATACAAATGTATGCATTGGCGACGCAGTGGCGCAGTAGGTAGTGCTGTCGCATGTTCTCTCTGCGTTCATTCCGCTGTGGCGACCCTGGATTAATAAAGGGACTAAGCCAAAAAGAAAATGAATGAAATGTATGCATTGAAAAATCCAATATAGTTTTTACATTATCACACTTATTAAAGACTATATACTTAACAGTATTACACTTTTCTTGGTGTATGTGTCAGGGTACCAAATTTAGCAGCAAGCCAAAGTCTGAAGATCATGAAACATGTTAGCAAATCCCTACAGGAAATTTATCAGCAATTACATCTAATAAACAGCAGACTTATTAACACCAACAGCATCGGAAAAGAGCTAATGATGAAAAGCACACAACACAGGCTAACATGGCTGCTTGTTGTTCTGGAAGCAAAACAGTTTCCAAGCAAACAATGTGGTGGGAGGTGCGTAAACCAATTACCGTCTGCAGTAGGAAGTGCACACTAATGACTACATAATGAGAAAATGCTCTGAGAAACTCATTGTGTTCTGCTGTATGAAACCTGCTTCAATACATTACAGCTGTAATCACTGCATTGTTGGAAAATAGCTAACTAAAGGTAACAATGTGCTATACATTTCAGTTGCTGTCACTACTGTACAGTATATGTCAAGAAGACTTGTTTTCTGCTTTTCTTATTTTCAGTACCATTAATCCAGTCTTCACTGAGTATTCTTATATGGACACCAATAATCCGATTTTAATGTGATAGAGACAATACTCTGATTAAGAGTGATTTTTGAATAATTTAATCCAGTTAAGGTTATAATTGAACTAAATAGAAATCGAATTAAGACATATTGAGTATGCCGATTTTAGTTGCATATTGAAGTGCAGTACAGACATGTAAACACCTTAATCAATCTATTACCACTGTGTATGAGTTTCACCATATTTTGTGACAGGATAGACTGTCAGTGAAGGACCATAGACACCTGTATCAAATTCCATCAACACAACACTCTTCAAGCAGTTCATACTTGTATCCAATACTTCAGTTTGACACAGGGGGGCATGCATGAAATATTCCTGAATGAAAGAGAAAAGAGCCAAACTGCAGTTAAGGTTGACAAATTACACCCAAAATGACAAGAAACTCTGAAGGAAATGTGAATAAACTGTGACTAACAATGACGTTAATCGAATGATGTGCTATACTAATTAAAACGAGATCATGAAAGGAACATTCAAAAAGCAACTTATGTAAACACCTTAATCATATAAGAGTGCTTTCCCACTAGAAGTTTTGGTTCGCACCCAGGTTCGTTTGACGTCAAAGTACGGTATGTTTAGCTAGTGTGAACATGTCTTCTGAACTCAGGTGCACTTTGCTTTTGTGGCCTTCTAGCAACAGCTGTACACAAAACAGCAGCTTGATGATGCAAGCGTACCGAGGTTTAGAAGGAAAAAAGATGATGTGAATACAAACCAGGCAAGAAGGTGGCAAGGGGGGACAATCAAACTTGGGTTCAGTCTAGGCAATTGAACCAAGTGTGAAAGCACCCTTATTGTCTTATTTATATTAAGGCAAATATTTCCATTTGCTGATGTACATGTAAATGTAGTCAGTGTCACAATCCTTCAGTATCCATTCAAATATGCTGTTTTAGTGCTCAAGACACATTACCGTTTAATTGTTTGGAAAAAAGTTTGGTGGAAAAAAGGTGATTATAAAAAAGTAAAAAAAAAATTCTGTTCAAAACTAAAATCTCAACATTCTAGATGTCTTTTGTCACTTTATATTTTGCTAATAATTGAACCTTTATATGTTTTTGTTTGGCTTTATTTGCTGAATTTAGTTTTAGTTAAAGGTTATACGGAATTCAACTTTTATTGAAGTCGAGTCAGCGTTGGCTAGTCGCTGGTGACTTCAATAAAACACAATGTTTCGCAAGAAATAAAACACAATTTATTTGCAGGAAATACTGTATGTACACATGTATTTCATAGCTCATAACAAGTTGCAAACACAATACAACATTACCAATAACTAATTTTAGTGCAAAATAAATGCATCGACAACACTTTAATTTTGTTAATAATGCAACTTTAGCACCCAGGCTAATTTTACTCCTAAATAAATGAAGTCAACACATTGATCACTGCACGTTCTAGCAAAAATGTAACAACAACAGATTTTTTTGTTTATAAGTAATGCATTCATTGTCAACACACAGATTCATGTTAAGTTATTTTTATAACAACATAATGCACAAAAGACAAAGGCTATAACGTTAAGGCTTATTACACTGTCAGATAATTGCTCATACGCAAATTGTACAGCTATGATAGTGCGCACTAGAAAGTTGCTCAAAATCAGCTTAAGTCAAACGTTTTTCACAGTTGCTTCATGGTTCATCTTGGTTATCAGACATCTCTTTGATGCACATCTTCACCGGGAATATTTACACATGCTATGAAGTTTGTCACACCTCCAGCGGCTACGCACTTCACAGTTTCTGCGTGCTTTAGTTCATTCACAAAATATGTCAGCATCTACGCTTTGCAGAGAACAACAGCCAATCACATTTCTTTTCCAGGGTTGTGTAAATGCGATTGGCTAGCTACTGCTCTAGGGTATTTGCATGAAGCGACCTAACTGGCACCTATTTGACGATTTAAAGTTAACTCAAAGTTCATGTAAATCTTTGACGCTGGCTTAAGAAAAATAACATTTGAAAAATGATTGTTAGTTATTATTCTGTTTATTTATAAAAATTCCATTCAGATTCTTGATATTTTTATATCTAAATAAATATAGCTTTCTTCACAGATTTAGTTAACAATTTCATAATCTACTACTTTTTCTAAAAGGTAGCTTAAGCGCAGTTTAGCGAGTCCTACTTGAAGTTATGAGCAGTGTCTTTAACATCCAGGTGTAAATGAAGAATTGTGCAGATATTGGTACTGTTTCCTGTGCCAGAACAATGAGAGAGAAAGACAGAGAGAGGCGAGGGAGGTGGAAGGGTTATATTACTGAAGGAGGAGTATATTTTTTGCACAATCAATTTTTGTCCTCACAAATTTGAGGCAGAATCCATAAAGCCAGACAGAGAGAGATGACCGCTCTTTCTCAGAGAAAGCAAGAGAAAGGCAAGAATTTAATGGGATTCAGCGAGAGGGATGAGCCGGATGAAAATGACTACATCATTGTGTCCTCTCTCCTGATAAACGTGTGCAATAAATAAGTGCAGAATGCTTTAAACAAGCTCATATTCAGCGCAATGCCTCCATGCGTCATTCACCAACAGTGAATAAACATTTAATAGAATACACACATACACACAGTCCTAGTGTGGAGCTTCTATTGATTTGTATTGTGTTTTTCTCTATTTTTTAAGCCTAAACTTAATTTAAAGCCCTATTTATTTACGTACAATCCTTTTTGGCATAAATAGAACAGCAGTATACTTATACTTTTGGTAAATATCCCAAAATCCATGCTGCTGAAAGTGGTGATTAGATGACTATTGAAACATTTGCTGCACATTTTCCTCTTAACGAAATTAACATGCAACTAAATTTACAGCGGTGAGAAAACAGCAGTAGGAAAGCACCAGATCATAGTATTGTGGATGTTTGCACAATATCTGCAGTTCGGCTCTTAGAGGGCAAGAACAAACTATGGGTTGAAGAGTAAATTTTGGATTGAAAAATCCAAACATATGCACCCTAGTTAAGTAATTTCACAATTCTTGATATAAATGTTCTTTTTGTGATTAACTCTGGACTGTGTGCAGATGAAAGTGTGACAGCGAACAGCTAATCACACAACACCACATGACCGGGCACAGTTTGAGTCATTTCTCAAGATACTAATACTACATACTACTATATGAGAAGTATAAGGAATATTAATAATAAAAAATGTATGCAGCAAAAGTTTTAGAAGTCAGCATAAGTAAAGTATTATATCAGTGCAAATCCACCCGCTTCAAATGTTATCCCTCAATTGAATGGGCATTATCAGTGGTTATCAGCTGATAGATATGGGCCAGTAGGGGCCTCCTGCGCCTACTGGTAGGCTCAGACGGTTGTTGTTATCCAGCTATACTAATAGAGAAGACTCCAGATCCAGATCTGTTTTTACATAACTGTGACGGTTGGGTTTAGGGTTGGGGTAAGGGTAGACGTTAATAAAATACAATAATGGGAAATTTAATATATAATATAAATAATTCTCATTAACTTCCGGCCACATCCATATGTGATCTATAGCTGATTAACCTTGTGGATGGATGATAACTGCCTGAGTCTACCAGTAGGCACAGAGAGCCTCTACTGGCCCATATCTATCAGCTTATAACCACTGATAACACCCATTCAATCAAATGATAACATTCGAATCGGCTGGCAAATCAATTAGCTGATTTTACTAATGTGGGCTCACAAAAAGCTCAGAAGATTTTAATTTAAAAAGCTTTATTTAGTAAAGCAAATTCCTATGTAAATATACAGATGAACATTTATTTTATAGCTATTATTTAAATTATTTGATTATTATAAACTATTTAAATATAATACTCAAATATAAGTAATATAAAATAAACAATTCATAAAAAAATTTCTAGCAACAAATGTTTTACCCAAAATTTAAGAATGAATTGTTTTAAAGTAAAGTAAATAAGATGCAAAGGAACTGGGAGTATTTGCATATATTATCCACTCTGTGCTATGGTGTCTCTGAACGTTATGGCTTTTAATGGGGCATAAGCACGTGGACTTATATGTCAGCTCAGGTGCTTCTGGTAAACTCCATTATAAACTCACAGCTTTTAAGATCTGGTTTATTTAAAATCAATGATATTCACTGGCTGATTAAGATACACAGTGGGTATACAGATATAAAGTGGTTCTCAAACCAAACAAGAAGCACTGCATTAAATTCCATTATTCTACGCCATGTATTTAAAATATTTATTGCATATTTTCAATTTGTTTTACACTTTTACAAGTAAATTAATGCTTAGATCTATTTAATGGACCTAATTTCGATTCAATTACATTATGGATCCTGTAAAATGAACCTTACGAAATAGTAAATAGTCAGATCAACCTTTCCTCTGAAGTTTATTGGTAGCTGAAAAACACTTCTGTGCATACAGTCTATTTAAATTCACTTCACTTTCTAGCTCTTCTGTGTTTGTTTATTCAATATTTGAATTCTATTTATCTGTCTGATGAATAAAGATTGATGACGTGGTGGCACAGTGAGTAGCACATTCGCCTCTAAGGCAAGAAGGTTGCTGGTTCGAGCCTCTGCTGGGTCAGTTGGCATTTCTGTGTGGAGTTTGCATGTTCTCCCCGTGTTCGAGTGGGTTTCCTCTGGGTGCTCCGGTTTCCCCCACAGTCCAAAGATATGTGGCACAAGTGAATTGGGTATGCTAAAAATTGACCGTGTGTGTGTGTGAATGAGTGTGGATGTTTCCCAGTGATGAATGGCATCCGCCGCGTAAAACATATGCTGGATATGTTGGTGGTTCATTCCGCTTTGGTAAATCCAGATTAATAAAGGGACGAAAAGAAAATGAATGAATCAATAAAGATTACCATGTCAAGGAAAGTAATATCAATGTAACATCATGAACAAATTCACCTTTAACAATGTGTTTCAAACTTCTGAAACCACTTCTAACTAACTTTGTCTGCCCATATTCTGCTAGAAATAACATCACACCAATTTGTCCTTCGTTATCACTTGAAGTACATTGAAGCCTTAAGGGGGAAGTGAAGCACTCAAACAAGTTTACATTATTGTGTACATTGGTTTCCACTTTAATGAAAATACAGTATATTAAACAAACTTGACTAATGTAACCATTTAGAAGAAAACGCCATGTTTTACTATAGCTTTTAGTGCAAGGGTGCCGCCATCTTGGAATGTCGCTGTGTCTGACGTCACGTGGTTGGTTCCGTTCCCTGCCCTGAACAGATACAATAGAAGTAAAGGACTGAACATGGAGACTGAAAAAGCCTAATTTAACACAATGCGTGAAGTTGTGGGTGTGGATGGCAGACCTAATGCAAATGCAAGTATCAAAGTTGTGCCTAATATGTACAAAAAATATTTATATGTTTTCTATTTTTCTTTGTTAATACCTTTTATTTTATGCAATTTGGGCCACTCTCTCATTCCGGTGCAGCGCTGCCTGACGAGGGGATTTCCATTCAGACTAATGTAACGATTAAAATTATGACTTAACGCTTTACTGAGTCACGTCTTTGTGGATTATGTCAAGACATTTTCCTTTTTCAAATTGATCAACTCGATCTCTCAATGTAAAAACCTGCCATGTGAAAAAACGCGCCGATCTAAGTTTGGTTTAAACACGAAAAGAGGTGAAGGTTGTAGTAGTGAAAAGTGAAAGTACAAGCCACTATTACGTCAGTTCCGGACCTTGTTGAAACCATGGTTGAAACCCAGACAGGCAGTCAGGCAGATTGATACAGAGAGTGCACCAAAGCGGATCAAATGATCGGTAATTAAGAGGGAAAAAAAGAAAAATATAATAAATAAATACATAATTAAATAAATATA
>CAIGQZ010032240.1:4185139-4202465 GCA_903798205.1 Danio tinwini | reverse complement strand
ATCCCCTTTCATCCCCCAAAACCATCTAGTTACAGAAAAAGGATGATTAAACACTTTCATTCTAAAAAAAATGTTTTAACCCAACTTCAGGTAAAATATGGACAAAACCAGAATTTGGATTATTACAAATATTAATATTTATTATAAATAAAATTATTATTAATATTATTATAATACAATTATTATTCTAAACAAATAACAGAAAACAACAAACAACGTAAAGACAAAACTGGAGTGATATGCTAAGATCACAAGAAATATTTAGCATGACAATTAATTATGACACTTCTTTAAAATACAAAAAATATATATGTTTTATAGAAATATCTGTTCATCTTAGAACCGACTCAAGGCCGAGAATTAATGTTATTAAGTCTTACCTCCCTAACTCATTATCTCTCCTTTCTGCTTCATAGCTATGCTCAGTCAAAACAAGATCATCATCATATTATAAGCTTCAGTTTCGTCAACTTGCAAAACTTGGTGCTTGTCGACACCTTGCTTCTTAAAAGTAACAAAAAATACCCTTTATTCAGGTTTCACAGCGCATGAGCGGCACATATTTTTATGGCGTGTATGTAAACTAGAGCAGGAGCAGCGTGTGAGGCGCGCAGGAATGGTTTTCTGTGTGCATGTGTCAGTTTGCTTTCACCAGCGTTATTTCGGTTGCACATAGAGAGTTACAAACTTGCGCATGCAAAATACGCCATATGTGAATGTCCCCTAACACCATTATTTTGGAATTACCACTCTAAATTAATACACTTGCATAAAGTAAATTGTGTCTCTCAAAGCTTACTGGGACACAGATGATTTTTTTACTGGGGCTCGTTTTTTTTTTTGCACTATCTCCCCATTTTACAAGCTAAGTATGAACCAAAATCTCAATATGTACCTTGTTAAATATATGCAATGAAGAATTAAATAATTTCTGATACCAAAATGGCATTCAAACTGTATTTAGCAAGGTGTACTTAATAAAGTGGCCAGCTAGTGTATACAGTATGTATGTTTTAAATAGATGTGAGGCTGCTAATGTAGAGATAATTGGCTTGGAAAATGTGCTAAAACATCAGTAGATGAATGATAAAGGGCAGTGATAAGGCTGAAAAAATGGAACAGACATTACACTCTAGTACAACTGTATGTATTTGACATTGCAGTGCCATTTTACTGTATGGCCTCAGGACAGCCATGGGACTGCATGGACATTGAATATTTAAAGAGGACTCATGAATACATATCACTGTACAGAGGGTCTTAGTGGACTCTGAAGTGTCTAGAGATATTAGCTTGTTTACGCTCCACTGCAGTACAAACAGTTACTGTGGTTTTAATGCAGCATTTAAGTGACATTTTCTTTTTTTTTATAAACATTTACACTTAAATTGCAATAATCATATATTTTTATTTGCTAATTGAATTGTAAATGATCTTTTCATTGTACTATATAGTCTTTTTACTTGAAAATATGTGATATTTCTATCTATCTATCTATCCATCCATCCATCCATCCATCCATCCATCCATCCATCCATCCATCCATCCATCCATCCATCCATCCATCCATCCATCCATCCATCCATCCATCCATCTATATATATGGCAGATTCATAGGTACACATTTTATAAATGTTTCATTTAATTCTTCAGAGAATCAAACCCACAACCTTAGCATTCCGTGCTCTACTATTAAACTAATTATAATCATTGTGAAAATGAAAAAAGTCACTTGAAAACTGCAGAAAATTAAAGTAACTTTCGGTTATTTATCCTTTCAAAACCCCCCAATGAACAAGGGTTAAAAAGTAAGTAGGGTCAGTCTTTAAGTTCATGTTCGCTTGTGTGCTGCTTTCACAGTCTCACTCATCATTATAAACGAAAGTGTGTTAAACAGATGATAATTCCTTAGGCATCTGGCCATGTCTGGAGTGCTGAAAACACATGCCACCAATGGGATTATGCTTGGATAGATGCTGTGTGTGTGTGTGTGAGTTTATTTGCATGCCAGGAGGCTGGAAGGTTTGGACGACCAGTCTCCTGTCCTCTACATCAACCCAAAAAACAACTGGCCTAAACACTGCTGAAAACACAAGCACAGTCGTGTGTGGCGGCCCATCTGGGAATCCAGCGGAAAGCATTCATTTCTTGTCAGTTCTGGGTAGAAATGGGCACAGTTGGCTCATTTTGTAAAGCACACACCAAACCAGAAAAGCTCATACTGTTGTTTCTCTTTACGCACACATGAACAAAGATTACACTGGGCCGTCTGGACACACAAAACCACTCACATCAGAACCAAACAGTAACAACACTCCAATACGTGTACCACTAAGTCTCTTCAAGTGGCTTCCTGAGCAAAGAAACTGTGTTTGTCTTCATTCCCCACTGCAATATATAGAGAGCGACATGTCTTATTATACTGCTAAAGATAGAAGCGCAGCAGCAGTATTTATAGGTTGATTACAGACAGTCCGTGTTACCAGACTGGCCCCTCTGTCACCGCCAGTCACTGATAAAAAGAAAATTAAACTATTATTAATCTAAGCAAGAAATCCAAAAGCTCCGTCTTATAAAGCTCAATTACTCACAGGCCACATTAAAGACCGAAATGGTCCAATAAAAGATATTTATTAGTGCAAAGACTGCAATTAATGAAGACTTGCTGAGGTGAGAGCTGCTGGCAGAATGTTTATTTAGAGAAAAACCGACTGGTAGGATGTAGCAGAGAATATAATGAGCTTGACAGAAAAACGCATCTATAAAACTCTACCTGCTGTATAATGAACAAGGTGGAATATTAACACCCACCAGCAGCCAAGTGGAGGGTTTTATTATCATCTACCAGACACTGTGGCTAGCGACCTGTACAGAAACACTGACATTGACAGCACTATTCAGATGGGACTAGTTTTCAAAATGATTTACAATTCTTATCACACCATAACCTTCAAATACATTTATAATTGCTACTAATTACAAACCCTGGGTGAAGAAATCTTTGAGTTGCTCTTATCTCATGCTGATATTAAAATAGGCAGTCTTTTAATACTAAATAATTATTATATATTTACTTAAGATGCTATCCATCTTAAAATGTTCAAGTGTACAAGAAAGACAATGGTACAGTAGGTCCAACATAGGCTCATTCTGAAAACGTACCCCAATATACACTTCTGGAGATCGCGAATTATGTAGCTAGAGAACTGTATGGCTGCATTAGGTCTTTAAAAAAAACACTCTGGGGCAGTATGACGCCGTTCCTTTTCATGCCTACTAGCATACCTTCATATGGACTGCTTTTTTGCTGTTATCAGTTTGTCCAGTGGCTCACAGCGTATGTCGGAAAATTTTGAGAAGCAGAGTTGACCTGTGAGGTTGGAGTCCAATGAAGAACAGTTCCAGAAAGCAGGTAAGACATAAACAAAACCCAAAAAACTAAATAAACAAGTACATAACAGGGTGAGAATGTGGTAAAATATGAAAACATGGTAAATATCTGGTTGCCGCAAGGGCTTTTCTTTTTCTGAATTGCTTTTGAAAACACTATCGGTTAGGTTTGCGGAAGGAGGAGGGTGGGCCAGTGGATCAGTCAATCAGTCAGTCAGTCAGTCGACAGTGGCCTCTGGTAGATTTATGCAAGAAGAGCAGGCACGAATGAATTTGAGATCTCAAAAAGCATACACAGCGGCCTTTGGTGGATTCATGAAAACAAAAACTGCAAAAAAAAAAAACAAAAAAAAAAAACATAGCTCCTGAGAGGTATTTGGTGCAGAAATGTATATAGGAGTACGTAATCAGAATGAGCCTAGGTTGGGTAGGTCAGGTTAGAGGAAACACATAAGAAATTGTGAGATGAACAAAACAGATATTTGCATTTGAGTGGGATTAGATTTTCTTAGAAGACCAGAGAAGTCAGAAAACAGTATGTAATTTACATTTGACACTTTTTGCATAGGTAATGTGTGAAAAACAGGGGAACAATAAAGGTTGATTTATACTTCTGCATTGAGTGATCAGCGTGACCCACAGCGCAAGCCTTGCGCGTAGTCGTGCATTTATGCTTCTACGTGCCGTTTGTGTCGCTCTGCAATAACACTTCCGAAACACTAGCTGGCAGTAGGTTTTTTTCTTCCTCTATGTCGAGTTTCTTCGCAGGTGTTTAGCTTTTTCTGAACACAAGTAGCTAAAACTCACTCTTTCAGAGGCGGGGACCCGAGGACATGCAACAACTTTAATAATAAGGTAAACACAAAACAAAAGTTTCCATCTGGAGCTCCTTTACAAGGCTTGTAAACAATCGCTCCATCGGGCTGGCGGCTCTCAGCACCGCCCATGCTCATCACTGCTACAAAGCAGACCAATCAAAGTGCTTGCGCAACAAGTCGTTGCAACGTGTAGTTACTTTTTTGAGGGGTGCTCTTCAGTGTCGGCATCAGCCATGGCAAGGGATATGCAACCGTGCGAAGGCTGTGCCGGAGCATATGTGTGCACTTGACGCAGAAGTAAAAATCAGCCTTAAATTTAGATGGGCTTTAAAATGGCTAAATACAACGTTCTAAGCTTCTGCAGGAAAACTACAGGATGCACTTGATCTTGTTCTTCGCCTCAATTTTAATATGCTTTTCTTTTTCTTATCAGAACAGTCTTTAATTAAATGTATGTATAAATATGCATGCAGTACCACAGTACATTTTCATGTCATCATAATGCATGAATACTGTTTTGGCTGTTATGTAGTCATAATAATAAATCATTAAACAATAAATCATTAAATAAACACACCTTATTCAGATCTAAAAAAAACATAAAAAGCTCACCGTGTTGTCTCTTCACTTTGACTGTATATCTGTCAAAATAGCTGCACATCAACCAAAACAGTAAATGAGTTATGAACATGAATGCACCACTGATGCAAAAAGTTATGAGTTGTCAGTGTATTGGAGCCAATGTGTAGAACAGCCACCGAAAAAAACAACTGTCGACTTGGTGCATCACAATACCAAAGTAAAACCCACAGGCAATTTGTGAGGTTTAGGTTTAAACCTTCTGTGAAAACAAAACAAGCTGCTGATAAAAGACCAGTGAAGCCAGTACACATTACAAAGCCATCAATAAAGTCACAATCCCATCGCACGGACCTGGAATGAGTTTGCAAACCTCGGTCAACTGTTTATGTAGCTTTAGTGACACAACAAGTGACACAGACGCACAACAAGCCAGCGAGACAACTCAACGGAGCAGAAACACTTCCCAGCCTGTATAGCTGACGGCTGTTTCTGTAGATGTTTATTGACTTTCCATTTCCTCCTATATTTCATACATAGTGCTGAAAGAGGGCTTTATTTCTACATTTTTTATACCCAGAGCCCAATTTTGCAGACTAGCATCTTTCTGCACTGTAGTCAGAGTTCATACGTTAGGAGGAAAGCACAGGGGCATTATGGGAAGACAGTATCCATGCTTCTTCCTTCCTGCCTCAGTCTCAGAGCTGCCGCTGGACTATGAGCGCAGATGAATCTCCCTGTCCTACACCTGCTGTGGTGAGATTAATGCTAGAGCCAAAACAACACAATGCAACACACACTGGGAAACCAAATAGACATGCATAATTCACAACTTAACGTGATTTGTAATATACAATGCAGAAACCTTCATTGCTCTCTGTTCTGTTTATTTCTTTTATATGTGAATGAGGAGGTAAATACAAAATGCAGGCTGGGTATCCAGCCGCAACCCATCTCTGGGAAACATCCACACACTCATTCACACACATACACTACGAACAATTTAGCCTACCCAATTCACCTGTACTGCATGTCTTTGGACTGTGAGGGAAACCGGAGCACCAGGAGGAAACCCACGCGAATGCAGGGAGAACATGCAAACTCCACACAGAAACGTCAACTGACCCAGCCGAGTCTCGAACCAGCGACCTTCTTGCTGTGAGGCGACAGCACTACCTACTGCGCCACTGCGTCACCTATTATTATTATTATTATTATTATTATTAGTAGTAGTAGTAGTATTATCAGGATTCTTTTACTTTGATGACATTTTTGTTGAAGCCTAAATCTAAACATTTTTATAAACAGTATAATGTATTACTGTAATTTTGTTGTGTTACTGTAAGTCCGTTTGTTTACGGATTTTGTTTGTTAAGCGCTAAGATTTGTTTCAAATCTATTTCTAAATTCAGTTTTAATTTCCAGCAAACTAATAAATGAACAATAATAAAGTGTGGTCAAAACTTTGGTGTTATATCCAAATATTAAATATATGGTGATTCATACGTCTCCAAAACCTGACAGGTGGACAAATCTAAACTTGTTTTTATTAACCCAAACAAAATATGCATATAATAAATATTACTACTACTAATAATAATAACATTATACAAATACAAATGCACTAAACTAAAAAAAGATAGGATGATAAAATAATAGGGTCCTTAGAGTCTATATAAACAAAGATGACAACCATCAGAACATTGTAAGATGCATCCAAATCTAAATGTAATTTTTTTAAGATATATTAATAATGGTAAACCAGGCAAAAACACCAAAGTAAAAGCATTTCTGCTATGTTAATAGTGCATTGATTTAGTAAGCCAACCCTGTTTCTCTGATCCGCTAGATTTTGAATTACATCTACCTCCATGCACAGCTGTCAGGTTGCCGTGGAGACGTATGAATCATATTTTACTCTAAGTCAGATTAGAATTGATTAAAGTGAGGTGCGGTAAGGTTGATACTGAAATCTGTGTTTTTGTGTGCGTCTCTTTCTCTCTGACAGGGTTCAATTGCATCGGTGGAAAGGAATGCTTGTAGAAATGCGTTTTTGTTGTTGCAAAATGTGATAGGAGGATGAAATAGCAACACTCATGTCAAACATCATGGTTAATCACCTTCATCTTCAACTAATATTCATGCAAATCAGTTATATAGTCATTTTTATGTGCATTGTAACTACATTTAAAGTGAATTCAAGATACATGCTTCTTTATATTGACATACATACACTCAATAAAATCATGTGTAAAGTGACTGAAGTCTTATATACATTAGTGTTATAAAATCACTGTAAGGCAAGACAAGCAAACCACAGATTTGTTGCAGCAGATTGCTCCATTATTTATGTTGGTGCATCTGAGCTGGCATAGAAATGTGTGTGTGTTTGTGTGCGCATTGACATATGGCCTGAGAGTGCGGGCAGTGTGGCCAGGTGTCTCGGCGGTGGTTAAGAGGCTCAGGCCAGGCCGGGAAACATCTGGACAGCTGTTACACAGGAGACCTTACTTATAAACACTGGCTAATTTGTTGCCTGTTTCCTCAGGTGTGTGAGTGTGCACCACAGGACGACCCATGGCTCGGAATTATTTACACTATGTACTAAAAAACAGATTAAGTTGAAATTGAAAATGCTAAAATAACTTACTGGAACTTTAAAGAAATTATTGAAACATATCTCAAAACAATAAATAACATAGCTAAATTATTATTATTATTATTACTATTTTTATTATTATTCATTAATTTCATTCATTTTCTTTTTGGCTTAGTCCCTTTATTAATCCGGGTCGCCACAGCGGAATGAACCGCCAACTTATCCAGCACGATTTTAAGCAGCGGATGCCCTTCCAGAGCAACCCAGCTCTGGGAAACATCCACACACTCATTCACACACATACACTACGAACAATTTAGCCTACCCAATTCACCTGTACTGCATGTCTTTGGACTGTGGGCGAAACCGGAGCACCAGGAGGAAACCCACGCAGACACAGAGAGAACATGCAAACTCGACACAGAAACTCTAACTGACCGAGCTGAGGCTCGAAACAGCGACCTTCTTGCTGTGAGGCGACAGCACTAACTATTGCGCCACCCTGCATGTAAATGCTATGTAACTTAAATTCAACAAACGAACCATCAAAACAAAGTGTAACCGATTTTTCTATAATCCTTTATAATGAATTTGGATTTACTTAAAATATACAATTATTTTACTTGTATTTATTTTCAATCAGGAAACTCTTTTTTGTGATATTTATGTCAGGCTTTTCATTATGTCAAGCTAAGAAGAATGTACCAAAAACAGAGACTATCCTCTGGAAAACAGGGATGTCCAATCAGTCTATTTTTGACGGGTGAGTACAGAGCTGCTATTCTGCCATTTTGTACTTCCATTCAAATCTCCCATTAAACCAATCTATCCAGTTGTTCTCAGCATACTGTATGTAGTGTGATATGGTATGAGGACTTAATAACACCTAAACTGATACCTTAAATCTAATGTTGTCAGCACAGTTTGATGGGTGTAATTTTTGGTCCGAACACTGGCAGTTCTTTGAGAGCCTGAGAGAGTGAATCACTATTTTACTGATCTCCACCTGCTGAGAAACACAAGCATACAATTATCCTCCACTCGCAGCTAATCTGCTGAAATGAATCATGTTATTATGTGTACAGACACGGGTAATTCCATGTTCCAGTCCTTCCTTCGATTTACTGAAGCACATATAATATCCCTGCAGAATTCTGAAAGGCCGATTAATTTTCAGTTAATTTCTTTTCCCGACGAAAAGTCTGAATTGCACTTGGTGTAAACACGGGAAATTGCATCTAACAAGCATTCAAAATAAATCTTCAAGTGGTCTACATTTTTTTACACTGTATTTATTCGAGAGCTATTTTAGTTGCTTATATAATATGATGCTATGAAATAAATATATTGCTCATTTTTACAGGAGTCCTTACCACATCTCTGATCCTCTCTCAAGAGGCCTGTACCAACATTATAAACCAGTGTCAGGAGGAGGACAATTTTCATAGATGATACGTGTGGTTCATTAAAGATTGTTATACGAGTGTAAATGTCTTATAAGTGTCATGCTTGGCATTAACATTAGTCTCGGGTGAGCAGAGCTCAAGTGGTGAGATGAGACACATCGCTATTTACACCTGGTAGCAACACACACTTCAAATGCATTTCCTGTGACACCCTATAGTATGTGAGGATTTTGTGACTAAATGCATCACCTGCCACACTACTATATTACTATAAAAATCTATGAAAAATAATGCAAAAATAAATAAATAAATCTATTCATATATAAATATATTAACTTTTCAGACTTTCAAGTCGGTAATATTGATTGAAAGCCACATAAAACTGAAAATTTAGGGCTGCCTGACTTATGATTTGTTTCCAATTAAAGATTAGTTGTTTATTAAAGCCATTATAAGATCATTTAAAAATCAAAATTTTGCAAATTTATTTTGCTATTAATTTACATTCAATGTCGTGTAGGAACGTACAGTAGGAAACACAGCTCACACAGAATTCACATTCAAAATAAATTGAAAAAATAAATGCATTAATTTTCCTTCAGCTTAGTCTATTTCAGAGGTCACCACAGTGGAATGAACCGCCAAAATAAATACATACCTTACAAATTATGAGCTATCAGCAACAAAATAAATTGGGTAACACATTAGAATATTACAATAGTAAATGCCTTTATTAACATGAACAAACAATGAAAAATACATTTATTACAGTATTTACTCATGTTAGTTAACGTAAATACAGTTGATCATTTTTATTTCAAGTTAACTCATGGTGCATTTACTAATGTTAACAAGCAGGAATTTGGATGTTAACAATGCCTTAGTAAATGTTGAACTGTGATTAATAAATGCTGTAAAAGTATTGTTCATAATCAGTTTTTGTTAGTAAATACATTAACCAATGAAACCTTATTGTAAAGTGTGACCATGTCTTAAATCCAAAAAAAAACAAAAACAAAAAAAAAAAACAACACTTTTTAAAATGGCACTTTATTTAAGAAATGTAAATGTACTGACAAGAACTCCCTAGCTAATTGACACTCCCATTCAAATACCCCATTAAAAGAGTATCAGATTGTGCTACCAGCATAATATTTATTTGGTGTGATATGATTTTAGGAATTAAAGGGAGTTTATCCAAAAATGAAAAAACTTTTATTAATTATTCATCCTTATTTTGTCATCCCCCCTCCCCAATGTAAATAAAGTTAAAGTTTAAGTCTACTCATCAACAAGCGATTAGTCAACTATTAGAAAACAGCCCTAGATAAACCTTAAAGTCTGTCTTACAGGCAGTTGTGTAACGTAACAAATTACAAATACTCAAATTACTGTAATTTTTTTCTGTTTTTTTCAGGATTTGTAATTTACTCAACCAAGACTCATTCTGAAAACGTACCGCTGTATACATTTGGAGAGCTGGAGAGCTCCAAATACTGCCTGTCCCAGGTGATACGTTCTTTTCCAGTTTTTGTTTTGGCGAATCCACCAGAGGCCGCTGTGCAAGTTTTTTCAGATCTCAAATTTTTCATGCTAGTGCCATTTGCGCTGTCTGTTCTCGTGTAAATCCACCAGAGGCCGCTGTTGACTGACTGACTGTTCGATCGAATAACCCACCCTCCTCCTTCTCTAAAACCAACAAATAGGGTTTTCAAAAGCACCGATTGACCCGCCCACCCACTTCCCGAAACCCAACCGACAGTTTTAAAAAGCAATCCAGAAAATGAAAAGCCCTTGCCTGATTTTTCTCCACGTTTTCAGCCTTTACCACGTTCTCACCCTGTTGTTTACTTGTTTATTTTAATTTTTGCCTTCTGTTTTCTGGAATTGTTCTTCACCGGACTCAAACCCTGTCATCGTAGTCCACTTCTCTCTGCGTCTCAAGTCTGCCATCCATATGGAGATTGTGTTCAGCTGGTAAGCGTGAAAAGGAATGACGTCATACCACCCCGTAGCATTTGTTTTAAAGGCGAAATGCAGCCATACATACTTCAGGTTACATAATTCATGATCTCCAGAAATTTATATAGGGCTATGTTTTCAGAATGAGCCTATGTTGAATTTACTAAGTAGTTTTAATTGTGTACATTTAATTTCACTTGAGTACATTTTTAGTGCTGTACCAGTACTTGTACTCAAATATTTTCCTTCAACATGCAGTCACTACTTTGTTTTTTCCTCTCTATGGGGATTGGCTGAGTAAAAAAAATAAGTCCTGTGATTCCTGTTCAATCAAATATCTCATAGAAAGTAAATCACATCAAACTGAGCAATCTCAAGACACGGGTGCCTTATAAATGCAGCAAACCATTTGGAAGCATCAAAAATGTCCAAAATTTGTACACACAATGACGAAAAAACTGCATCTCACTGATGAGAAAATGAGTATGATGACTGAAATCACTATACAATAACTAAATGCACTACAAAGTGTTACGTTTTTCACACACACATGCACAAATAGCATGCAAATGCCCTAACCTTTCCCAGCTTTTAAAAAGGCTACTTTTTACTCATACTTTGGTAATATTTACAATAGATACTTTTACTCGCACTACATTTTTGGGCAAGTAATGGTACTTTTACTTGAGTATTATTTTCATTACTCTTCACCACTGCTTACAGTATGTCTGAGATGTACAATACATGCATTTCTGACTACTGTAAGTGGTTTGAACGGTTATATCATACCGTTAATACATCAGTCTGATCACTGGTTGTCAATTCAATTAAACCTTAATAGGTTTAATTAAATCCATCTGTGTGCCATTCAGGTGGGATTACAGTGAGGTGATATCACATAGAGACAGAAAGAGAGAGAGATAGCACACAGTATGCCATCGTGTATGGGTGGGTGTACAGTAGCTGTCCAAGTGTGATGCAAATGTTATAGTAGCTGACAGAAAGGCCTCAAAGTGTGTGTGCGTGAGTGTGCATACTGAATACAGAGGTATTGAATGTGAATGTGTATGCTGCGGTTTAGATGAACACAACAGATGAATTAAAAACCTGAAATGTATCCGTTCTGGCTTCACAATTACATTCTAATAACAAAGAGTCATTTTCAGAAAAAAGTATAGTTAGTGAACAACACTAAAGCAGCTGGTAAACACTGTGTTTTTTCTAAGTGTATGTTTCTCCAGTGTTTCGTAACAGAGATAAATTTAACACCTCCACAGAGACACAACAGATGTTGGAACTATATCAGTGCTGAATACACACACTCAAACACGCAGCATCTTAGCAAGTGAACACACACAGAGACTGCATTTTTCAACAAAATTTAACTTCACAGTCTTCTGTACACCTACCTTCTTCCATTCTTTAGGATAAGACGTTAAACTGAGGTCCTGACTCTCTGTGGTCATTAAAAATCAATGGCACTTGTCTTAAAGTGTAGGGGTGTAACCTCTGGTCAAATTTGCTCCATCGGCCCCATGGCCTCCCAATCATCCCTATCCACCGAATTGGCTCTATCATTAGCTACGGTTCCACCCACTTATTTTTATGCTCATTTTGAAAATGCATAAAAAAAAGGTTGATGCGACATAAATTTTGAAAATGTGCATAAAAAATGTATGTGCATAACTGAGTAGGATAACTTTTTTATTCGATAAGGAATACACGCAGCTTCTTATACCACAGTAAATACCTTTTTTACTGTTGATATTTGGTGCCAGTTAACAGGATGTGACAATTTTGTTGTCTTTGACTTGTTGCATGGAAACGCTGCTTTATTTGCATGTCTTTTATGCAATACTGCAGTTTTGCGCATACATTTAATTAGCATTTTTGGATGGAAACATAGCTAATCTCTCTCTATTTCATCTATAGCTGGTGTGCGGTGAGCGCACTGGTGCCGTTGGCCTGTGGCTGCCATCATATCATCCAAGTAGATGCTGCACACTGGTGGTGGAGTGGAGAGACAAACTCCCCCTCATGATTGTTAAGTGCTTTAGGTGTATGGCCATACAAATTAAATGCACTATATATACACATTAGTTACTTCCCTAACAAATTAAATGCTCTATTGTCTTGTTATTTAAAAGCTCAGTCATTAAGAACATTAAAATGTTCCAAATTAATTTTGCTAATTTATTTACACTGTCAAGTGTAGCAACGTACTGTACAGTAGGAAACACAGCTCACACAGAATTCACTTTCAAAACAAACCAATATATGTTGGAAAATGTGATAAATTTAACCCGATGCAAAAATGTAATTTTTTATCCTTACAAAAATTCCTGATCACCTGAATTCTTATTGATTTTTTTATTTTATGTTTTTGCTAATCATTTAAGGCAACAGTTCTGGCAGCCTGAAAACATAAACATTTTAACTGGAATTTCAAAGTTTGAACTTTACAAAACAATAACTTTATAACCAGCTTGGTGTAAATCCAAACACAAGAATCTGTTTAGATAAAATGGTGACATTATGTGCAATTATATTACATGTTTAGTAGCTATAGCCCTGTGCAATTACTTGACAAAAAAAGCAATGACAAAGTACTAGACCATATTACATTAGACATTGCCAACTAGCCTGGCATTCATAACTTTTTTAGTACTTTTCATGTTTAAAAAATCTTCTCTCCGTTAAACAGAAATTAGGGAAAAATTAAACAGGGGGCTAATAATTCTGACTTCAAATGTATATAGCTTCAATCAGCTTCAAAAAATTGTTTTTATATAAAATAATTTCCTATTTTAACAAATTTACCTAGACCAAAGTGGCATCATTATCATCTCAAATAAGGATTGGCTAAATACTGTATATGTAAATTACAATGGGCTTCTTCCCATTCTTTGCATTGTAAAGAATTTTGATGGAGAAATATTATTCGTATTTTCCTTTTCCATTCTTTCAAATTCTCTTAAATTGTTGGAGGCATTGCAGATCACAGGACACTAACCATTTTCACATAATTTGGGGATGTACTAATATTAGAAATTTTTGTAAAGGGATACATAGCATTTTAGAAAATATCTTAAATACTTCAATTGATTTCAGCTTTGAGGTAGTTTATTTGGGTATGCTTTCAATGAATTCCTTGGAAAGAAAAAAACAAATATATGTATAGAGCCATCCTTGCTTCAAGTAAAAAGCCATTACTAGATGCTAAACCTAACCCACCACAAATGCAATATTTGATAGATTTTTTGTAAAATATATTTATTATGGAGAAAATTACATACAGTGTGCATAATCAAAAATATACATTTGTTGGCTTATAGTTCAAATGGATTGAGTACATTACTCCCATTCCTTATAATGTATTTTTCCAATATAATTTTAAGATTTATTTTTAAGATTAATATTGTTTCCACCCCCCCCCCCCCCCCCCCCCACACACACACACATTTTTTTTTAAATTCTGTATATAGTTTTGATAAGGATGATGTAAAAAAAAAACAAAGGGATATGTTGTTCTGTGGTTGTCATTAAGAAATTTGTGTTTCCTCTTTGATCCCTGATTGGAGAAATTAATCCGAAAAAGTTGTAAAAGTGACATATGTCTACGGATGCTGTGAATTGTATCTCTCTGTCATAAAAACTTCTTAAATAAAAAATTTCCCCTAGGCCACAAAGTCCTGACATATTAACCAACAGACATAATCATAGTGGTAATAATAATAATAATAATAATAATAATAATAATAATAATAATAATAATAATAATAATAATGGGTTAATACTTTGGCAAATTCCCCTTAGTTCACTTTTTGTCCCTGTGATATTCACTTCTCAGCATATCATGTGTTAATTAGGAAATATGTAAATTGATGGAATCAAAAAAAGGTTGCAAAATGGCAATTCCTGACTTGTTCAGTGTCCTCTATACCCTCTTAATCCAGCTTCCTCCTGAGGCTCCTACCATCTTTATCCACCTGTCCTAACAGTTTCACTCCACTTCCTCCTCCTCCTACTTTCTATTTGGGATTTCATCCTCTGTTCCGCTGTGCTGGTTCTTAATACAGTACTGTGCAAAGATTACACATTCCACAAGTGTTATCCCATGAGAAATTAACGTTCTGCTGATTAATCGCTAAGGTCATTTTTTTAAAGCTGAAAGTAAAACTGTGTTCAAACGGCTCATTCTCTTACTGTTGTACAGTGGGTTATTGCTCTTATTATTCTTTTTTTATTAGTGTGTGTCTGTAGGGAAGGGTCAGGAAATTATTGACGAAAGACAGAGGCATGATTTTGGAATTACTTCAACAGTGCATCTGGAAAGTATTCATAATGCTTCACTTTTTCCACATTTTTTATGTTACACCCTTATTCCAAAATGAATTAAATTCATTTATTTCCTCCAAATTCTACACAAAATACCCCATGACAATGTGTAAAAAGAGTTTTTTGACAAATCACATGTACATAAGTAATCACAGCCTTTGCTCAATACTTTGTTGATGCACCTTTGACAGCAATTACAGCCTCAAGTCTTTATATATATAACTGTTATAAAAAATGTTTAACTGAATAATGAACAATAGTTATATAAGACAGAAATCTGACTACACAGGTTTAGAGTCATGACAGTTTTTCTAACCTGTGCCCTTTAACAGACCTGTGAGAAAGTGATACTTTCAGAAAAAAAAATGTGTGAGAGAGAATGAAAGAAAAAAAAGCAATGACTTAAGCGATAAGCCCACTTAAGACCAAGCACTTCAAACGCCATGGCAGGAAGAGTCAAAGGTTAATGAAAGGGCACTTTGGCGGAGGGATGAAGACATGACAGAGGAATAAAAAAGTGGATTACCCAGCTCTGATATCAAAGGGTCCCTCCGTGCGCTCGCTCTCTCTGGAATACCTCAGAGTCGGAGTTTGATCAGACCGTCTTAGTCCTCGCTGACAGCCAGTATAGCAGTTACCGCAGTTAAACTGAGAGAAAACAGATTACAAACATACAAATGTCACAGCAATTAGCAATCATCCGCGTGATTAAACTCGTAACTCTGGTGTAATTTGTGTTGTCGTATTTAAACCACGTCTAGCTTCACCTCCTCACCTCTGCTGTTTCTTTGCTTAATCTTCTGCCGTGATCCAGGCTGCAGGAGTCAGCAGGTTACGCAGATCAGAGAGATGATTCATCATGCCTGCATCGCCAAAAAACACAAAGCGCTAAAGATGAGCTTTATCTTTGAGGACTCTCTTACTAAGTTTTCTACATTATATTGAATGCATTATCATTAGAGCTGTGGTCTAGCAGTTACACAGGAAATGTCAACCTTTTTTTTTTTTTTTGGTCTGTGACCCATTTTTCACCCCATCCCACAGAATTATTCTTGGGGAAATTCTGAATTTATGAATAACAGCAGGGCAACAAATTATTTAAATGAGGCTGTGGTGGACAGGCCAAATGCTTTGTATGCTTTTTTCCTGTTGAATACTTCTACCAAAAAGAAATGTGATTTTTGTGAAAGTGACATCTGGACCTTTATTCAAAGGTATTCACTTACTGTATAGATTATTGTTAGGGGCCCATTCACACGAAGAACAATTATGTCACAGAAGAACCGATTGTAAGTGGAATCAAAAAATATAAGAGGCTGCATCCTGCATCATTTCAGAGGCTGCATCCTCCGAAGGATGCATTCGAAGTGCGCTGCGTCATCGCGGCGGGACGAAGGCTGTCTCATTTAAAAAAAAAAAAAAAAAAAAAAATCGAGAGGCTCCTTCAAACGCTGCCTCAAAAAGGACACAACTGGTGGATGCTTCGCAGCCTCGAACGTCCCAAGATTCATTGCGCTCTGATAACAGCATTCTATTGTCTTACTCAGATTAAGGCAAATAATTTGATCACTGATGTCCATGTAAACGTAGTCACTGACCGTTCGGAGAGTGTTGTTCTTTGGCCGTAACGAGGTCGGACACTGAGTGCAAACTGGGGTGAGAATTTATGGAGCTGGGGTAATGGGCATGATGACGTGCAGGTGTGCGACTAATCAATAGGCAGGTGACGGTGATTGGGATGAATAAGGTGACTGAAGCTGCGATAACGCTGCACTTTTCTCCCCATAGACTTCCATTCAAACGCATGAACTCTGACCTGCAAAATTGCATCACATGATTGCGTGAGGGCAATCAAAGATCAAAACATGACCTCTCTGGACAGAAATTTTAAACATTGACCAATCACTCGCTTTTTTAAATGTCTAATCATCTTGTTTAATCCTGCCCCTTTTTGCAGCGCAATACAACAGAATTTCTCACGCACAAACTCTAGTGTGACAGCAGCATGAGAACCTGACTTGGCTGTAACAAATATGTATAACGACTATAACAACAAATATTGTACTTGTTTTTCAAATTGAAAACAGTTGAAATAGTCCCAGATACATCTACAGTATAATGGTATTAATGACAGTAACTTCCATCAGACTTCCAATTTCCTAAAATACCTGTAACATCCTAATTTCTTGTTAATTTGATGTATTTCAAAGTTCAAAAAAAAAAAATAAAAAAAT
>CAIGQZ010032240.1:4148969-4180139 GCA_903798205.1 Danio tinwini | reverse complement strand
CTATAAATATGCTTGTAAATTGTACTAAATTTGAGGATGTTACTACTAAATCTTACCATGATTTAATTATATTTATTTTAAAGATTTTTTTACATTAGATATTTTTTTTATTTAAATTTACTGTCCAAATTAACTTCATCCACCCTTTTCACTATTTAACTAGATATATTTATCAAGTAACATTTTGGCTTTAGCTATCCTAAATGGAACTAAAAAGACACTAAATAGACATGCTGTTTGATTGGCTGTATAAAAGGTGTCTTTAATTGGTCAATCACACGTGACTGCCACAAAAGCTTTTTTAAATATTACAAATTATTTGACACAAACATAAACTAAAAAAAAAAAAAAAAAGTTTAGCCAAAAAATACATTTCACAAAACCTTTTTCTTTTATAGAGTAGAAACCTTCGCAAATTGTCCATTTTGATCGCCTGCTTTGGTTTGGATGTTAAATTGTCCATGCAGAATTAATGGCCACCACTGCCCTATAACACTCCATTACCCCGAGTGGAAGCAGATGGGCAGCAGAAGCAGGGTATCGTGGATAAAGTGCCTCTCAGCTCTGTCTCTATTCTCCCCTTCATTGGTTCTGCAGATGTGTTATGAGGTTCTTCACTCCCAACTGAAAATCACTGACGCTTCTGTTGCTTTGCTGTCCAGGCCGGAGATCACATGTGCTCATCTCCACATACACATCATATACATTAGCAGTGTTGGGTCATTCCACTGATTATATTTTTATATTATATTTATATATTTTAACAAACCATTAGCGAAGAGTTTTAGCTCAATAAACTATGAATTTGCTGCTTATTGTAAGAATGGGATTTTGACTACAGCGGTTCAAACTGTAGTTTTGAAGAATGACTAAAAAGTTAAAGAGTTTGATGGTGAAAAACTGTACATTTCTAGTCAAACCATCCTTCTGTAATCTTATATCAAAAATTTGTTATAATAGCTAAAAATATGGGAGAGCATTGCTATTATGTGATTGTATTGTATTGCAATATGGAGCAATAAGCGTTAAGTTAAATCAAAAGTAATTCACAAAATGATTTAATGAAATTATTTAATGACAACAATTTGCTATAGTTACAAGTGAATTAGTCGGAAAAAAACTGTATAAAACTATTAAACATGAAATAACAAAATATATGATGTTAATTTTACCCAGCTTAAATGTAAAAAAAAGTTACCTGAGAAAGTGAGGGAGGTTGAGCAGAGAGGAAGGCCCAAAGAAAGAGGCAGATAGCAGTAGTCAATGAAGAAATGCTCCAGAGCAGGAAACAGCAGAGCAGAGCAGAAAATGTGAATGAGCAAAGTTTACCACCTATTTTATATCTTTCTTGACCATGTGACCAACGGGCTGAGACATACAAACTGACCAGTCAACATGTGACCACATGGTAAATCGCCCAAAGTCCACACACATCTTAACCAGTGCCTGATATTATCAGCATCTGTAAGGGCCTTTTGGTGAAAAAGACATGCTTTGCAATATAAACAAATGCATATGATAATTTGCACTCTTATATTATCAATAGTTAGTAGGGTAATAGTAGGGTTTAGGCATATGGTAGGATTAGAGATGTAAAAGATCGTACTTTATAAGTGCTAATGAAGTGTTAATATAGGCAGTCAATAAGCCAGTAGTTAAGAGGATGAATTGTGACAAACTAGTATAACCAGTGTCTGTAACAGACAATTAGTAAACAAAACTTGACACATTAATGATAAAAATGGCACAAAGACTTTACTGTTTTTCCTTTTTTAGTTTTTATGACAAACTTATGAAGCATTCCTTTTTGTTCCACCAAACTATAAAATGAGAACTATAAAAAAGTCATTATCAAGTTTTTTGTCTTTTTTTGTTACTTTAGGTTATTTTACATTACTTATTATTTTTTTTACAATTTTTTTCAGCTGCACAAAGTTTAACTTATTTTTTAATCAGTTTGATTGACATAAGGTGAGATTAAGTTAATTTGATTCAACTAAAAACTTTCAGGAAGCAAAAGTTTTTACATTGTTTTTTGCTTAATATAGGAACTAAATGCCTCTGTGGCAAAATTGCATTAAAATGTTTCTAATCTTCAATTAAATTTTTATAGATTTTTAGAAACACAAAAGAATAGTAAGGAGCAGTTATAATGTAAAACGCAATACAATTTAGTGTTGTAATAATTATATTAAAATACATATTTTAAATAGTATTATTTTGGCTGCCTTTTTTGCAAACCAGAAAACCAGAAAATTCCTGACCAACAAACATAATTATATTTTAGCATTAGAACAACTACTGTGACTAAAGAGCTTACACATTAGTAGATTAACATCACAGAAAGTAATACATTTGGGTGATGTTTATTTATCAAACAAAAACTTCTCTCCTTCACTAACAACACTAAAAGTCTGCAAACCCAAACTGTTGGGTAACTGTTAAACAGACATTTTTAAAAAGTACTTTTTCCATAATAAATTTTAATAAGTGCATAACCTTAGCAACCACATAAAACACCCTAGCAACGCCTTGGCAACCACTCATAACACTCTAGCAATTGCCTAGCAACAACTTAGAACACCCTAGCAACCACATAACAGCACATTAACAACAACCTGGAACACCCTAGCAACCACTAAAAACATCAAAAGACTTTAGCAACTACCTAGCAACGGCTTAGCAACCAGTAGCAACCTAGTAACACCTTAGCAGCTGCCTAGCAAACCTTCAAAACACTAGCAACAACTTAGCAACTGCCTAGAACACCCTAGCAACCACCTAGCAACCACTCAGAACACCCTAGCAACCACCTACAACACCTTAACAACGACCTGGAACACCCTAGCAACTGCCTAGCAACCACTAAAAACCAAAACACTTTAGCAACTGCCTCACAATGCCTTAGCAACCAGTCAAAAGACCCTAGCAACACCTTAGCAGCTGCCTAGCAAACACTCAGAACACCCTAGCAATCACCTAGCAACACCTTAGCCACCACTCAGAACACCCTAGCAACACCTCACCAACCACCTTGAACACCCTAGCAACTGCCTAGCAACATCTTTGTAACCAAACAGAACACCCTATGACCACTCAGAACATCCTAGCAACTGTCAAGCAACACCTTAGCAACCACCTTAAACACCCTAGCAACACAGCAACCGCCTAGCAAGAAACATGAAAATATACAGAAACATGCTAACATATACAGTTGACGTCAGAATTATTAGCCCCCCTGAATTATTAGCCGCCCTGAATTATTAGCCCCCCTGTTTATTTTCCCCCCAGTTTTTGTTTAACGGAAAGAAGATGTAAACGTAATAGTTTTAATAACTCATTTTCAATAACTGATCTATTTTATTTTTGCCATGATGACAGTAAATAGTATTTTACTAGATATTTTTCAAGACACTTCTATACAGCTTAAAGTGACATTTAAAGGCTTAACTAGGTTAATTAGGTTAACTAGGCAGGTTAGGGTAATTAGGCAAGTTATTGTATACCGATGGTTTGTTCTGTAGACTATCGAAAAAAAATCTAGCTTAAAGGGGCTACTAATTTTGACCTTAAAATTGTTTTAAAAAACTTAAAAACTGCTTTTCTTCCAGCCGACATAAAACAAATAAGACTTTCTCTAGAAGAAAAAATATTATCAGACATACTGTGAAAATGTCCTTGCTCTGTTAAACATCATTTGGGAAATATTTAAAAAAGAAAACAAAATTCAAAGGAGGGCTAATAATTCTGACTTCAACTGTATAGTGATCTAGTTATGCCAACTGTTTCAAACTTCTTAAAAACTACTTCAATTATTTAAACTTTGAAACTACTTCAAACTTTCAGACTTGGATTTCTCAAGCCACCAGAAGGTTTGTCTACGAACTTTATTTTTCCAGTTGAAATATGTATTTAAAGTGGACACAGGCAGCCTATAGAAATATAGTATGCACCTTCTTATCAACGAATAACCACTCACAATCTGTCAAAAGAGTATTTTTTAACTCTGTGTGGATCAGACCACGCTCTCTATCAACCACAAATGAGCCACATAAGTCAGGCTGAATGTCAGAGTTCCCTCCACACTTACAATACCTGAGAGTCCTTAGAGAAGATAACACAACAATTCCAATCCACTTGCATTTGGCCTCTCTCAGCTCGTCGTGGAACAAACGTCAGCCGAATAGCCTTCAGACATCACTACACAACACTCAGAGACTGTGATCTGGAGCCGAGAAGAGAAAGACAGATTAGGGTTTATGGAAATGAATCTATCAGGTTAAACTCTGACAGGAAAATTGTGCTGTCCATGAAGTTGTAACAGAGAAGAGCCGCTCTGGCGGTGCAACTATTTTAAATGTGATTAGGAGATTGTTTAAACAAAGAAAGAGGTGAAGAGAATGAAGACAGGAGAGAGAGAGAGAGAGAGAGAGAGAGAGGACATCAGGCTGGGTGATACAGCACCCTCTTCTCTCACTCTTTTAATTAACTTCAAGGGTGAAGGTGTGAAATTTAATAAAGGGAAATTAATAGATGCCAAAACCAGTGTGCTGGCACGAATAAATTAATTTCAATCAAAGGAAATGCTCTTGCATCATTGTCCAGTGTGTGTGTGTGGAGATCAGAGCAGATGGAGGAAGGCCAAATGTATTCCAGTGTGTTTCTGAAGGGTTGGTGGATGTGGCAGGTTTAATGTATGTCCGGATGGGACTTTAAGGCAGGTGTTATTGTCTTGTTTGGGCTCCTGAAAATGCTTTGTGAGCAAGAAAGAAAGAAATGAAGTCAGTATATATATATAGGATTTTGTGCCCAGGGTTACATTTTTGAGAAGCGACAAATATGTGCTCGCTGGTATATATGTCTGCATTTTATGTGTAAAACGAATATGAACGTAAACCTCCATATGGACGACTTTTCTGGTGTGACTCATTTGCTTGGTTCCTCACCACAAATGCCGCCAGACTTGGGATGCAAAGCAGAGCAGAATGGGGTACGAGTCCAGTGAAGGACGATTCCAGAAACCAGCAAAAGCAAAACCTAAACAAAGCAGTGTGAGATTACAGCAGACGCATGTGGCCCACGACGGCTTTTCTATTGTAGTTTGTTTTTGAAAACACTATGTCAGATGATATCAATCTGATATATTATGCACAACAACAAGCCGACCAGCTTCTCTCATGGACGTGCATGAGGAGGACATTGAGATTTACAGAAATGTCCACAGCGGCCCCTGGTGGATTTATGGGAAAAAGCATGTATGAGAAAACGTGCCTCATTAATGTATTCAAGATTGTCAAAAATGAACACACCGCCCTCTAGTGGATTTGTGAAAACAAAAACTGCAAGAACACAGTACAGAGTACATATTTGATAGTAATGTAGCACTGTGCACATATTTCCAATGAGCCTGGGTTGAAAACAGAAGTATATATCTAGGGCTCTATTTAAACTATATAAGTGCAAAATCTAAACTGAATGGCGCAAAAGCATTAAGGGCATCTCCAAATCCACTTTTGCTATTTTAAGGATGGAAAAATACACTTTTCACCCTGGTGCATGGTCTAGCAGGGTTGTTTTTATTCTCTTAATGGGTGTGTTTTGAGCATAACCTGCATTAAACCAATCAGAGTCTCATCTCTTATTCCCTTTAAGAGTCAGTTGCGTCGCGCCATGGTGCATTTGCTATTTACATAGTGGACTTTGTAAATGGAAAAAGTAAATGGAAAAACTGAACGCTTCATTAGTGAGAAAACAGTTTAATAAACCATCTGTGGAGGATAAAGAATGAGCCTCCTCCATTTGGCCTCTTTACTTTCTCTTTACTTTTACTCTTTACTCCTTTACTTTCGTGGATAAGGAAACTCACTCCACTGAAGACATCCATTAGCCTACATATTTAATTTTGTTAGTCAAGCGCAAATATTTGTTTAAAAACTATTTCTAAATTCAGTTCTAATTTCCAGCAAATGAATAAATAAAAAATAATAACGAAGTGTGGTCAAAAAAACTGTCCAATATTCAATTCAATTCAATTCATCTTTATTTGTATAGCGCTTATACAATGTAGATTGTGTCAAAGCAGCTTCACATGGAAGTTTATAGTGAATTGAAAAGTGTCAGTTCAGTTTTCAGTGTTTAAGTTCAGTTCAGTTTAGCTCAGTTCAGTGTGGTTTAATAATCACTACTGAGAGTCCAAACACTGAGGAACAATTCCATCGATGCGCAGCTCTACAGATCCCGAACCATGCAAGCCAGTGGCGACAGTGGCGAGGAAAAAACTTCACCAATTGGCGAAAGTGAAGAATTTAAAAAACCTCGAGAGAAACCAGGCTCAGTTGGGCACGACCATTTCTCCCATTTCTCGCCAAACGTCCTATATCCAAACACATGTCCTATTCTTATGCCCCATATGGTAATGGATACGTCTCCAAAACCCGACAGCTGGAAAAATTTAAGTTTTTATTAAAACGAATATAAATATGCATATAATATATAATACTGCAAATATTAATAACATTATAATAAAAATGCAAATTGTCATGAATAAACTGAAAAAAGCCCCCCCGAGCATGAAGAAGGCATGGAGGTAGTGGTTTTTATATTTATGTAGAAAATACATAGCAACGTGCCAGCAATGTGCCTTAACACACCTCCTTTCTAGACCAGCACACCCATGAGTCCACAAAGTGGCACAAATGGATGTGCTATTTAAACAACGTGGTGCAAAATGTGAAAATTAGGGTTGCTCTGGTCTGAAAATAGAAAATAAATAAATAAAAATCACATCAAACACGTCTTGCGCCTTATTGTGCCGGGTGTATAGGGCCCCTAATGTCATGTTGAAGTACATTATAAGTAAAATAATTAGATGGGTATAATATAATAATAGTATTGATGTTTTCGAGAGTGGCACAGCAGCTAGTGTTCAAACTAGTGGTTCAAACCAACATATATACATATTACAATATATGGTTAGTTAGTTAGTTTCATCCCTCGGGTATATGTGGGCAAAAGAGAAAATGCAAATGACTTTGAAAGGATGACTGCAAAAATTCTCTTAAAGGAATTTATGGTGATTTTGTAAGAGCTTAATCAGTAGAAAGATTGAGTGAGAGAGGGAAAAAAGTGAAATCAATCAGTTAAAAGTCAGCAACCCTGTAAAGACCTTAATAAGATGTTAAAAACAGCAAGCTGAAAAGCTCATTTATGCCTGCTTGGTCCTGGATGCTTTACTGCCATTGATTAGCTGGGCTTCTCTGCACACTGAACCACAACAAACAACAAAACAAATACTGTTGTCGAAGAATGTTCACACATCGCAAACCTTCAAACACAGACACTGAAAATCCTCCACAGACTTGTCTCGGCAGATCATTCTCCTTGATTCATTAAGAGTCCTAGCAGGATCCGTCTCATTCATCTGCTCTCTGATGAGAAGTGTGATTGTCCACCCCAGTGGATCCGTGTCCAATAATTCAAACCCAAAGCTGTGGATTAAAATTACTGCATTAAATCAAAGTTAATCTCCTTTCACTCATTCAGACTTTCTTAGATTCAGGTTCCAGCCCAACTTTGTGTTCTTTCAGCTTAAAAATGTACATTCCCTCAAACTCTCATGATTAATTTACAGTGTTTTGATGTACACATTGTACCTTTGTTACCAGACAAAAACACAACCAAAAGTGAGGTAAATGACTAAACTAACAAATAATACCTGCCATGAGCATAACCGCATTCACTATCAGGAGGCGGTATAATCACTCGTAGGAGAATTTTGCTTTCACAATGCAAAATATATAATGTAATCCAACATGAGCGCCCTAAAGCTCCACACCATCTGCTACATGAGCAAAGCAGAGGCCATTGAATGTGTGAAGTGTCCAATATTCCACACTTAATTTTAACGGTTGAATAAGTACATCATCTGTGTAATTAAAGTACACTTATTATTTTTTAGAGTGAACACACTTTCACTATTTAATCTACAAAATGGTGAAGAATAGTGCATAAGTATGCAATTTGGGATGCACCTTTTGTTTATGTTACTGTGTTAATTTCTTCCAAAATGTGCATAGGATATTGTACATAGTAAGGAAAATCTGGAGAATGTGAAAAAGCATAATGACACAGCACAATACAACAAAACCTCATTGGATAGTAAACTGATGCCCTGTTCGGTTTCTTCAAGCACAGTAGCAGAGAGTTTTTAATAAGGTGCTGGCTTTTTTTGTGTAAGCCAAACTTTGCAGTTTTATGATATCCATGCTAAACGACCATCAATAGCTAGCTTCCACCCACCTAATTTTTCGTGCATTTTGTAATATTGCATTTAAAAAGGCTTACAGTTTTTCTGCTTATTTTGGCTCATTTCTTGAAACTGGAATTACATTCTCAAAACAACATGGACAAACCTCCAAACCACTTGGCAATTGTTCACAACAGAATAGATTTTTCCTATTCATTTCATCAAATTGCAAATGTCTAAATACGTCTTTGCAAATGATTAAGTACAGGTAGCCTACATTTAGCACAATTTACAAGTGAATAGATCTAGCTGATCTAAACTGATTGTTGATTTTCAGTTCAATGGTTATTCGCTCCAAAATGTGTCAGCATCATTTCATTGTATAAGTCATCACATGCACAATAGTCTGTTTAGTTTTCAAAATTAGTCAAGAACATAATACCATGAATATCATATGTGACTCCGTGGAACATTTGATACATTTATTACAGAAACTGGCAGTCAGATGAAACTAGAACTTGACTAACAAAGGAGGAATTTCACACATCTCAGATGACCAATCAAGCGCTGTAGGCTGTATATCATTTTCATTGTTTTATGCTTGTGTGTTTATATTACAGTATATTATGCTGTATACAGTACCTTTTTTATTCTGAGGTATGTTAATTACTTTATGTGTGTGATTGATAATAGTTACAAATTCATTGGCAGTATGAGTGCAATGTATGATGTCAAACCTTGGAGGCTACTCTTAACCTAAAATTCCAACACTATATCATGGCAATTCGTAACCTTTTGATTTAGTGGCTAATTCGGATGAATTTGTACTATCTCATTAGTACAATTTAGTATGATTTGCTTATCCCCTAATGATGTTTGGGCTTATAGGTGGGGTTGAGTGCCATGCCCTACATTTTCGTATGACTGAACACTTACGAATTAGCCATTGAACTGACAAAACCTAAAATAGTTACATTTCCTCGTGAGATCAGACTGAAAATCCTCATTTCTTATAATTTTAAAAATCATATTAATTTGTTTTATTTAGTTTTTTACACAATTGCATTCCGTCAAAAGACAAAAAAAAAAAAAAACAGTTCAGTAACCATTTTCAAAAACTGGGCTATGACTGAAAGGTGGACATGAGGGATATTTCAATGGGTCTCTGTCATAGTGACAAAAAATCTAAACATTTTGACCTGCAGTGCTTACGCAATGCCAAAGGGACAAAGGATTTTGAGGGCACTGACTGTTTAAATAAGAAGAAAATTTAGTTTTGACACATGAACGAACAGTTTTGGGAAAGATATGAGCTTTTGCGAGTGCGCTATAGTGTTGTGCTGAACTGTAAGACTATTTTGATTACTGTAACGGCCTCCTAACCGGCCTTCACAAAAAGACAGTCAGACAGTTGCAGCTCATCCAGAACGCTGCGGCCAGGATTCTGACCAGAACCAGGAAATTAGAGCACATCACACCTGTCCTTAGGTCTTTACACTGGCTCCCAGTTACATTCAGAATAGATTTTAAAGTATTACTACTTGTCTATTAATCACTAAATGGCCTAGAACCTCAATACATTACAGATATGCTTACTGAATACAAACCTAATAGAACACTCAGATCTCTAGGATCATATAAACTAGAAATTCCAAGATTTCAGTCAAAGCAGGGTGAATCGGCTTTCATCTACTACGTCCCCCGCTGCTGGAATCAACTCCCAGAAATGATCATATGTGCTCCAACATTAGGCACATTCAAATCAAGACCTAAAACGCATCTGTTTAGCTGTGCCTGTACTGAATGAGCACTCTGCTACGTCCGACAGATTGCACTATTATGTTTTTCTTTTCTTTTTCATTCTTTTACAACCTGTTTTAACATATTTTATCTGTTTTTATTTTTTCTTACACTTGTCTTTTTTATTCCTGTTTACGTAAAGCACTTTGAATTGCCACTGTGTATGAAATGTGCTATATAAATAAACTTGCCTTGCCTTTTGCAAAACAATCTTAGAGTGTTGAGAATGTAATCTTTTAGCAACCTTTTAGCTGATTGTACAACATGTCTATCTCTACTGGAGGTGTCAGTATGGTTAAAACATAGTATTTACTACAAATTACTTTACTCTGATGACTGAAAATAGATTTGGTAGCTCTATTACGTTTTACCTTGCACTTTTCTTTGGTAACATTTATTATTATTTATTTGTTTAGAATATACATTTTCACATTCTGATGACAATGCCTTATTATTAAACAGTTATAATGACAATAATTAAATATTCTTAAGAATAAAGTATTACGTGTTCTTTGGAAGAGTGTACTTGCATTGTGATGATATTATATTGTCATTCTGGCATTATATAATGAGTGGCATAAAGGGTCTTAAAATGACAATAATATCACTTATCACATTATATTTTGGTGCAATATATTGTACAACAAAATATAGATAACGTGACAGGGCTATGACTGAGACCGCATGTCTCAACTAGCATATGCAAGTCTGCATCGAGATACTATCGGATGTTTTTTTTTTTGCAATATTCCAGTTTTGCACATACTGTAAGCCTAATTTGCATCTTTCAATGGACACATAACTCATAAAATGCATTGATTTAAAGCTTCATGTATGATTAATTGTTTGCATCTCTACTTCAGCTAGAGTTTCTGTATTTTCTCAAAATATTGTTGTAAAAAAAGGTTGAAGCCGTGATGCTCAGATGTTATTTAGGGCTGTTTGTGTAATTGTCTGGAGTGTGTGGAGTTTGTCAGTGTGCTGTGACACCGAGAGGCCTCAACACTGCCACTAATGAAGAAATATCTGTAATGGTGTCGACTGACCTTGCTGTTTGCGTGTGAGTGTGCGAGTGTCTGTAGATAAATGTACTGAGCCTTGTAAGAAGGTCATTGAGCTTCATATTATAACAACTGCAGTGCTCTTTAGCTTCCTCTTTCTCTCTCCCTTTCATTAAAGGCAGTAATACAACAGTTACTACCATTTGATACAGCAATTACACTATTGATTACTCCTACTATTACTCCGTCTTGTAGTAATAATAATAGTAATACACAAATGAATCCAAACTGTATATAAAATACAGCAATGAATAAATTACTTTATAATGGAAAAAAAGATTTATTAATGAGAGAATTTTTGAAAGTGTTGATTTTATATTGTGGACAGTAAACTTTAATGTGCACAGAAAAGTACATGCTTTAATAAGCTTAGTGTGATACAGTACTGCAAGATTATGGAAAGCTTTGTAGGTCAACACAATTATTTAATGCAGAAATTGTGATGAGATAAGTAGCCTCTATAGTTTAAGCAGATATGATCACTGGTGAACAAAGTACACAAATCAAGTATTCAAGCTAAAATGCAGACATCATAATAAAAATGTAATCCAGAAAAATTATTATGTACTTTATTAGAATCTAAGCACAAAACAGACCCCCTAGTTTTTCGCGATTCAGCATTCTGTGAATCCAACACAAAAATCAACAAAAAGTCTATCATACGTACACAATTTGCAAAAAAAAAAAAAATCACAAAAAAAATTTAATAATCTCAAAACATCAAGCGCCGTCACAATAATTACATTAAATGAGTGGGGGAACTGTTTTGCAGCCTGTGCTGTAAGCAGACGCTTTTTTTTGCTGATTTTGCATTTTTGTGATTTACATGTGAAGTCAATGCAAAGATTTGATTAGGCGTCCTGTGGCGCGAATTGGAAGTTTTGTGTGTTTGACGTGCTTCAGACTGCAAAAAAAGTATGAGCAAACATCTAACAAACGGAGCAATGAAACAGACAGAACAGCAAGCAGCTTACAATGATGGAGACTGGTTCAAGGATGACGGCCGCTGGACGTGACAGAATTGAAGGGCATTATTTGTGCTTAACATCTATGGCTGGAATTTTGATGTGCATAACATGGATAAATGTTTTTAACTCTTTCCCTGCAGTTAACAAGAGAAAATGTTTCCCTGCCATTGGCGAGTTTTACGGCAATCTGTGTTTTAGGTGTATTACATTAGGGAAAGCCCTAACACATGTACCGAGTGAGGTACATTAGGTCACATGCTCCAGGGAGTGACATCAAAGAGAAACTAAGATCGTGGATAAAAAAATAAGAGTTATACAACCAACCTTCCTTAATCCCTACAGTTTTAGATCTTGTCTTGACAAGAGACCAAAATAAAGACGCTTTATTTTTATGATTTGTGTCATTGTGTCAGATTGCACACCTAACATAGTAAGCTACCTAATATGGTAAATTATATATATATATATATATATATATATATATATTAATAACTGTAAATAAGTGTCATTTGCTCAGTTGTCATTTTAAATGAAAAAAAAACAACAACCTGATTTGTCATGACAACTCAACATTACCAAAACAAGGAAACCGGTCATAAATCTGTAATAAACATGTTTGTCATGAGGTCATTATAATCGTCATGAATATTGATGTAATCACTTTTGTAAGAGGAACAAACTGAATTTGTCATTAAAATTATTTTGAACTAAAACAGCTTGATCTTTCACAGAAGATGTAGTTCACAAATAAATGAGATCGATCACATAAATACTTCATTTACAATAACAAATCCTACAATTTGGTATTATTAAAGTGCTTTTTGCACCCTAAATCACAGGCATCCAGGCCAGAGGATCTCCTATTGCTCAGTTCATTTTGAGCCAGTCTGAATTCAGTAAATAGTGGAGAATCACTCTGACTATATCATCTGAATCAATCAATCTTTATTCGGAAACTCATTCTGACCAAATCATCTGAATAGATAAATGATTAATTTTTAAAAGGTTAATTGAAAAGTATCAGCTTGTTCATGAATCGGACACCACATACTTTATGTTTCTTCAATTCAAAAGAATGAGGAACAATATGTTTATCAAATGAATCTGTGAAAAAAAATAACATCATGCTTTTGAGATGTGGTGATCTAAATGTAAAAGTTTTCCAAAATAAAACATTCTCCGATAAAATTAAGTAAAAATAAATACATACATAAATAATTAAAACTTCATTACTGTTGACCACTGAAAATTTTTAAATAAGCTGTTGCTTTACACAACTAAATTATGAACTATATATAATCAAGGACGTGTGCAAACAGTGAACTGCATACACCTCAACCATCTAAAACCCCCAAAAACTAACAAGCACAACTGATTCAAACCCGCTTAACAAGATATGTTCCCTGACCTATCAGCCCGTGTATGTGTGTGTGTGCTATTGAGAGATGTGTTCTCTCTCTCTGCCCACTGTCTGATTGTGCAGATAGCTGTGCCGTCTCGTTTATAAGCTCCGGATGAGGAGACAGGAAACACGGTCTGGCCAGGCGAGATATTCGCATTACAACTAGTCAAACTCTCTCCGTGAACCAAACTCCCACATGCTGTCGGCTCCAAGTCCAGCTATCACACTTCCACCCTCCAAATCACTCTGCAAACTCTTGTGCACTTCCTCTAGGGAGCAAGACCGGGTGACTGCATACTGGGATCTCCAGGGAAAGATGACTGGAAATGGGTTCTTTTTTTTTTTCCAGAGACGAGAAGGATTGAAAACTCATGAGTGGACACAAGGGCGTCTTGATTTAATCTTGGCATTTGACGGCAGTTGGAGTGATAACATGTGTATGTGCGGATGCTCTCAAATGGCTTTTTTTAACCCCTTTTCGCATCACATTTGAAAAGTGTGTGGTACAGTAGATGAAGGGTGAAGATCTATTTTTTCCATTATTTTTCTTAATATTTTCTGCTTTTATTTAGATAAGATTGCAGAGACTCCAACAATTGGTTTCCAGAAGTAAAAAACATACATTTCAATACAATTTAGTTTTTTTTTAACAAAAACACAAAGGTGTTGTTATTGATATTTTAACAAAAACATAGGTTTTTAATCAAATGTATTTGTTTGTGTATCTGTTGGCAATAATTTAACTTCTTTTTTTAATAAATAAATAATTTTTTAATAAAATCTACATTAAAGAGACAGTTCACATAAAAAAAAATAAAAATAAAAAATCTGTCAATTACTCACTCTCATGTTGTTACAACCCCTGAGACCTTTGTTCGCCTTTGGAATACAAATTGAGATTTTTTAGATGAAATCCACAAGCTCTTTGATCGTCCACATGCAGTAATCGTCCCAACTAGTTCAGTGTTCAGAAAGGTACCAAAACTCATCCTCAAAACAGACCATGGGCTCTATTTAAGGCCATACTCACACTATGTACAGTTGCCTTGAACCGGGCCAAAGCATGCTTGTCCGCCCTTCCGTCTCGCCCGACAGCCCGCACTCACATTACATTCGGGCCTGGGCACGCTTACGTCATCGATGACGCACTGCTCAGTAAGTGCTCTCGCTCAGCACAGTGGAGATTTCTTTTGTTATATCGTTTAAGTCGTTTGATATGCAGTGACACGCAGTCAAATATTTGGCCGAACAGATCAGTCACTTTTGACGCTCATAAACAATCATAAAGTCCTCATGCTGCAGGAATTAGGAGGTTTGCTGAAGGTGCAGCTGACGTGCAATGAGGAATTTGCGTCTTTAATAATCTTCGACAGTTTGCATTCATTGAACAGTACGTATGATTAATTAATCCATATGAAACAATCCCTTAAAAGTCACGTCTCACTTTCAGTTTCGGGCTTAGGCATGCTTGCACTCACACTGCAAGGGTACCGCGCCTGAGCCCAAGTGAACCGCGCTTTGGCCCACCTCTTCCAACCGGGCCAGGGCCACCCAAGTGAACCGTGCCTGAGCCCGATTCATAGCACTCACACTTCTCAAACGATCCGGGAAAGGGGCCTGGGCACGGTTCGGATAGCATAGTGTGAGTTAGCCCTAAAGGGCGCCTATGATGAAAATCAACTTTTGTACGCTGTTTGGACAGAATTGTGTGTAGGTATAGTGTGTCCACTGTCATATTAGGGTGATATAAACCCAACAAGTTTTTTCTTTAAAAAATCCTGACTTTAAAATAGGACCCAAATGCCCATGATTTTGAGGCCCAACACAACGTGATATAGGAGTGCGGTTTTCCCCACCCACTGAATTGATTGACAGACGCCATTTTTCTATAATAACATGTATAAACATATGCACAGAACATTTTATTTGCAAATAAACTGGGATTAAAATATTTGTTGCAACTGTCTGTGATTTTTATAGGTTTTGTAAGTGTAATGCATGGCATTTGTAATGACAGTAAAATCGCTATGTAAATCTTAACTGCTATAATCACTAACGGCTGCATGGTGTCAGTAAACGCTAATATGTGTGTGTGTGTGTGTGTGTGTGTGTGTACTGTAAACAGCATTTGTGTGAGACTCATTGTTTCAGAAAGGCTTAAACAATCTCCACCACAAATACATCCAATAAACTTACTTGATATTTTGACTAATGAGCTGTATTTCAGCTTCATCCGTGTCTGTTTCTATCACTGACTGCTGTTGATCTGTTGTAGCGCAGGAGAAGCATACAGGCACATGAGAATGGTGGTGGGGGGTGGGGAAGGAGCTCATTTGCATTTAAAGCCATAGGCTACAAAAACAGCTACACTGTACTCAGACACCAAAATAGACATATTCTGAAGGATATGATAAATTATCTGATGGGTACTTTGAGCTGAAGTTTTACAGACACATTCTGAATACACCAAAGGCTTCTCTTACATCTTGTAAAAGGGGTGAAATAGGTGCTCTTTAACAATCCAAGTACGTGCTCTAAAGTGCACAGTAGAGGTGCACTGGAACACTTTGCTATTTTAAGGATGTGGAAAAACTGTTGGCGCACCCGGCAAATGGTCTAAAAGGGTTGTCATTCTCCTAATGAATTATAGGTGTGTTTTGACAAATGAGCACAAATGCATTTGGTATTAAAAAAAATGTGATGCATGACGTAAAAATTATACTTAGGGTGGGCTGAAACTAGCAACATAAATTTATGTCGCACCAGTGGTTTAATCAGAATACTTTAAAGCTATATGATAATACTTTTTTGAGCAAGTACAACAACAACAAACAACAATTTTATTCAAGATTTTATTTCATTTAACAGTTCTCCTCAATGTCAGTATAGGGTGCATGTTCACAAGCACTGTGCACTGATGTACACCCTGAATTCCTGAACATGGCTTCCTTTGTTTGAAACACAGCATTGTTGCATTTGAGGTAAATAACAGAAAAAAATATTGGATTCATTGGATTTACAATTTTTTTAAGGTAGGTGGTTGTAAACAATTTATATGGGCTGAATTTAAATAAATTAAATTTATTCATTCATACATTCATTTTTTTCCGGCTTAGTCTCTTTATTAATCTGGGGTGCCACAGCGGAATGAACCACCAACTTATTCAGCATATGTTTTACGCAGTGGATGCCCTTCCAGCTGCAACCCACCTCTGGGAAAAATCCATACACACTCATACACACACATACACTACGGACAATTTAGCTTACCCAATTTACCTGTACCGCATGTCTTTGGACTGTGGGGGAAACCGGAGCACCCGGAGGAAACCCACGCGAATGCAGGGAGAACATGCAAACTCCACACAGAAACGCCAACTGACCCAGCCGAGGCTCGAACCAGCGACCTTCTTGCAGTGAGGCGACAGCACTACCTACTAAGTAATTTTATGACCTATTGTTTTGTTTCAGAGTTTATCACTCTCTGGCAGACGTGAAAATAATGACATCGTCATGTTGACAGGGGAGGTCATGAAGTTATGTATAATTGGAATAACCAATATGCAGGTTTGTTTAAATGCAGGATTTTATAGACAGTCCCTTAACCATTATGTTTTTCTACTTCAAATTTACAAAACTAATATAAACATTATATATTTACAATGATTTACAGTCCATTCAAGGCACATCATTTTTATCAGTTCTCTGAGGGTGCTTTCACACTTGGTTCAGTTGCCTGTACCGAATCAAAGTTCGATTGCCCCCACTTGCCACCTTCTTGGCTGATTTGGGTTCACACTGTCTTTGAATCCATGAGCTTGCGTTATCAAGCTGCTGTTTTGTGTACAGCTGTTGGTAGGTCACGGCCTCTAAAGCAAAGTGCCAAAATGGAGACGTGGTCATTCTGCTTTTACTGAATCTTTTGGTTTTGTTACCAAAAGCAAAATACAGAGAGCCACTTGTGTATATTTGCCGCAAAAAAACTAAACATTAAAAATGTTCAGAACATCACGCGATGTCTGAAGAAGTTGTTTTTAGTGGAGACAAGCAGACATTATCACTGTTTGCACTGGATCAGTCCCGCTTGTCATCAAGGCAGGTAATAGACAGACACACACAAACAAACGTTATGAAATCTAAAGTTTGTTGTACAGTTGGCGGTTCACTTCCGGTATTTATGATTGCATTAATATCAGAAGTGAACCGTACCAGAGTTCACACAAACCATACCCCAGACCACCTCTTTTAGGTGGACTCGGGTACAGTTCATGGGTGCACACCTGAGTTCAGAAGACACATTCACACTAGTTAAACGTACCATACTTTCACGTCAAATGAACCTGGGTGCAGACCAAAAGTGCTAGTGTGAAAGCACCCAGAGAACAACACACTGCTCAATATAAACAATTTTAGCATTGTTGAAAGTGCACAATGCATTATAGTCTTATTTGCAGAAGAGGCACAGTTTTAGTAAATGCTTTTATGGGTCGTATTTTAGGAAGCAACCTATGCAGTTGTATGAGTTAGACAACATTTTGGTACAAGCAATTCCACCAATCAGAGAGTCACAGCGTGCAAAGTGCACCAAACATGATCTTAGCTCCACCCACTCCACTGAAGCACCACAAGCAGGACTGATAGCGTGTGCATGTGCAGCTGCTCTCAAGTAGCTCTTTTACCCCTTTTCGCATCCTGTTTGAAGCAAGTGAGCATTAGATGAAGTGTGAAGATGCCACTCTGTTTCTCCATCCCTTCAGCCTCGTGCATATGAAGCGACGTGTACATGAGACACCCTCCGGAAAGAGCAGACAGAATCAGAGGCTACAAGGTCAGGTTGTCATGGCGACGGGGAGCACGAAGATGATGAGGATCCTCCTCTTCCTCCCCTCAAATGCCAAACCTGTCCGTCCTCATTAACCTCCGAGCTCCTCCGCTCCCACTCTCTCACACTTCCTTAGGCATACAGACGCCACTGTCATGTCAGCACTAAAGTATATGCGGTTGACTTCTGTTGATCTTAGCCATAACGTCCTCTGCATATAAACATACAGTAAAGAATTCAGCCTCCGATCTAAGTGTGAGGTACTGTGGTGAATGTGGGATGGCGGATTTGAAGACCGAAGGACAGAAGACAGACGGTGAGGGTGGCGGAAATCTTTTATGGCACTGAGCTGCCTGAAACAAGTGCGTTACAGGAGATAACTCGTCCCTGGGCTGAGCTGTGTTCTGGATGGCCGGTTTAGATTGGGATTTTATTAGCCGCACAAGCTCTTTTGTGCTTTTAAAACCAAGGAGCCTGGGATAATTTAAAGTTAGAATAACGTGAGGATTATTTCTGCCCTCTGGGGTGTAGCATTTTTTTTAAAGATTGCTGGACTGTGCAGGACTCTGGTTTGCTGGTGCATTGTCTAATACATCTGAAAATGTAAACCTAGAATATCACTATGCATATATATTGCTTTTGAGACTTTTTGGTGTTAAAACATTTTAAATTCATATTTGTATTGCGATAAAGTCAAACTTACAATCTTTCATTGACTTGTCAAGGGGTGAAATCCATTGTTTTCTATCTTTTTCTGAATATTTTCTCCTGTTATAGAGTGCAAAATCCGGTAAACATAACAAACAACAGGGAAATTGATTTTAACAATAACTGACAGGCTTGTTGTGACCTTGGATGTTGTTAACCAATAGTATAATATATGCATTAAGCTTATTGTTTTGCATTAATTCAGCTTCTTTTAAAAATAATTGTAACAATCCAGTAATACTGGGGTGACGCAGTGGCGCAGTAGGTAGTGCTGTCGCCTCACAACAAGAAGGTCGCTGGTTTGAGCCTCAGCTGGGTCAGTTGGCATTTCTGTGTGGAATTTGCATGTTCTCCCTGCATTCGCGTGTTTTCTCTGTGTGCTCCGGTTTCCCCTAGTCCAAAGACATGCAGTACAGGTAGGCTGGGTAGGCTAAATTGTCCGTATATAGTGTATGAGTGTGAATGAGTATGTATGGATGTTTCCCAGAGATGGGTTGCAGCTGGAAGGGCATCCGCTGCGTAAAACATGTGCCGGATAAGTTGGCGGTTCATTCCACTGTGGCAACTAAGCCAAAATGAAAATGAATGAATGAATGAATGTAATACTGGAATCAATCCATGCAAAAATAAAAATACATTAGCCATGATGTTACATGGAAAATTCCACCAATCAAAGCAATTATGATAAAAACTATAATAATTTTTTAATAAATGGGTAACACTTTATAATAACTACACACTATGAATCATCTATTAAGCATTAGCAAATAGTTAATTCATTATTTGTTATGCATTAACTCTACACTAATAGCAGTTTATAAATACAAATGCAAATGATGTATTATTAACAAGCACATTTATAATGCACTTAATAATTGTATTTCCAAGCTTTATTACTTATTAATTGTACGTTACTAAATTCTGTACTGCATTATTTACAAACAATTTGTATTTAACGAGGGCAGCAAGGTGACGCAGTGGGTAGCACAATCGCCTCACAGCAAGAAGGTCGCTGGTTCGAGCCCTGGCTAGGTCAGTTGGCGTTTCTGTGTGGAGTTTGCATGTTCTTCCTGTTTTTGCGTGGGTTTCCCCTGAGTGCTCCGGTTTCCCACACAGTCCAAAGACATGCGGTAAAGGTAAATTGGGTAAGCTTAATTGTCCGTAGTGTATGTGTGATTGACTGTGTATTGATGTTTCCCAGTGAGGGGTTGCAGCTGAAAGGGCATCCGCTGCGTAAAACATATGCTGGATAAGTTGGCAGTTCATTCCGCTGTGGCGACCCCTGATTAATAAAGGGACTAAGCCGAAAATAAATGAATGAATATATTTAAAAGTAGTTAGTGGCTTTCAGAATTGTTCAGAATGAGTTAGTAAACGATTAATAAACTATTTAAATCAGAATTTACATATTTTATTAATCAGGCATATACTAATAGCTAATTTTTATGTTAATAAATGCCTTATTAACTAAACTTCAATCAATTTTGTGACCTAATCTAAAGTGAGGACTATTTATGCTTTGTAAATCTCTTATACATGACAATTAAAGGCTTAATATTAAATAAACAATATGTCTTTGCAAGCTTGTGTAAAAAGTAAAATTATTGTAGTTTAAACATTTCTGAATAACAGAAGTGTCAAGATATAACATTAAATTGGATAAAGGAACAACAATATAATAATTTAATGATATATTATGATACATAATTTCAAAGTTATTTAGCAATGTTTAAACTGTACCGTAATTTTGTTTTACATACGATTGCAAAATGTATTTTTTATTTGATATAGTTTTATTTGTGTATCTTCAAATGAATAGAAATGAATAAAGTAATTTTTTTTTTCCTGTTTAGAATATAACTGAGCCTTCATTTGTCATTTATACGAGATATAAACTCATAAAAAGTCTTCACTATAGATAAGGTCACAAAACTGGATAAAGTTAAGTTAATAAAGCATTCATTAACATACAAACTAACAATTAATATATGCCTGAATAATAAGATATATGAATGCTAATTTGAATAGTTTATTATTCATTTACTTACAGTTGAAGTCAGAATTATTAGCCCCCCTTAAAGTTTTTTGTCTTTTTTTTTTTATATTTCCCAAATAATTTAACAGAGCAAGGAAATTTTCACAGTAATGTCTAATAATATTTTTTTTTCTTCTGGAGAAAGTCTTATTTGTTTTATTTCAGCTAGAATAAAAGCTGTTTTAAATTAAAAAAAAAACATTTTAAGGTCAAAATTATTAGCCCCTTCAAGTTATAATTTTTCGATAGTTTACAGAACAAACCATCATTATACAATAACTTGCCTAATTACCCTAACCTGCCTAGTTAACCTAATTAACCTAGTTAAGCCTTTAAATGTCATTTTAAGCTGTATAAAAGTGTCTTGAAAAATATCTAGTCAAATATTTTTTACTGTCATCATGGCAAGGATAAAATAAACCTCAGTTATAAATCTCATTTCTCAGTTATTAGAAATGAGTTATTAAAACTATTATGTTTAGAAATGTGTTGAAAAAAATCTGCTCTCTGTTAAACAGAAATTAGGGTAAAAAAATAAACAGGACTAATAATTCAGGGAGGCTAATAATTCTGACTTCAACAGTATGCATTCTAAATAATCCTAAAATAGAACCAACTATTCTATATATGAAAATACAATCATTAAGCAAATTTTAAGTGTGCTTATAAGTCAAGAATACAGCATTTGTAGCTGTATTTTTTAACTGCTTACTACCGTCTATTAATGTAGAGGTAATGGTTAACAGATAATAAATTAACTATTTGCTAATGCTTAATAAATGATTCATAGTGTGTAGTTATTATAAAGTGTTACCAATAAATGTACTGTATTGTTGTTTGTTCATGTTAGTTAATACTATGAAATCTTACTGTAAAATGTTACCAGCTTTTTTCAAACCTCTATTAAAAAAATAAATGCTAAACATACTTCTAGAAATGTGAGAAAATTATGTTTTGAGGTCATGTGTGAAAATAAATGAATCATTAATCATGTACATTTAAATAAAACAAATATCTGCTGTTTATTCCTCAGTTATTTTCATTACAACTAAAAACGGCAGTGGGCTGTTTAAGGTAATTTAAAATTATTATATTTACAGATGCATTGTGGCATCACATTGCCATGGCAATGAAGGTTGAAATTGGATATAAGTTTTTCAAAGAACTTACTGAAGCAAAACAGTGAACATTTGAAAGTTTACGGATTGGAAAATATCGCTTGACATTTCCCTGAGTGCGAAGTGTGTGTTTACCTTTCATAAGGCTGTTGTTTGTGATGGGCTGCAGGTTGTCGACTCCACGTATAGATCTCCTGCATCAGCTAATCTCTCCCTCTCTCTCTTTCTCTCTGATTGAATACTTGAATGTCAGTTTGAGAGGAAGAGAGTCAAACTCAACTCACGTAACCAAAAGCTAAAGACCCTGCTACTAGTGAAAAAATAGAAGAGACGGCCAACAGGTAAATGGATAAAGCAAGTCAAATAGAGACAAAGTGTGCTACAAATTTATTAATGCTGACAATTAAATGTGTCATCTCTGTTTCACACTCGCATTACTTCATGTGAAGGCGTGACACTGAAACTATACACTAATAAAGATCCAGTACTAAAGATCCAGCCTAAATTCTAGAGTGTATTACCCAAAATCCATTGCAGCTCAAAGCCCACATTAGGCTGTATCCAGGGCTCACCAAACAGTGCCCTACACTACTCGCTGATTAGACTGCTTGTTCTTCGCTGCTGTTTCACACTAATAATAGACTGGTCCTGAAAAATTTATAAGGCTGTCTCTCCCACTTTCTCTATCGCACACATACAAACACACACTCAGACACACACTCTTGTTGTCTACGCTTCAGTGGGGCATGAAATAAGTGACTAAGCACTGACCTATGCGATTATTGGAGAGAGAGAAGGGTTGGGTTATATCCTATTTTTAAAATGATTGATTTGGACGGGCCCATTTTTCTTTCACAGAGATTAATTTGCCTCCGGGTCCTACTGCTGCAGGCCACCACTGTTACAAAAAAAGCTAAAAACATACACTCATGTGGGTGGTTAAAGTGTTGTCTAAGAGAGGCAAATTCACCTATTCGTAATTAGATTTTACCAGCTAAACATGTAAATGATCATGAGCTGTTTCTTTATTATTTTCATTGCAGATATGCATATTTTAGATGTAAGTTATTGTAGATGCTACATGTGACAGTTAATGCTTTATTGATATTACAGTTTTTTTCAGTCGCAAACAAGTGTTTGTCCAACCAGCTGTCACATTTTTAAAACTCTAAACACAATCAGCACAGCATCTGACTTTTGTGAACAAACCATTCACACATTTCATGTCGTTTTCTTTCTACAATGCTTACATTTTCTTAACAGGCAAGCTATACCTCCCAACAAAATTATGTATTTTTTTTGTAGTATTTACTCTACACACAATTCTCAAAACTGCACACACAAAATCCAAAACGCCTCACATCTCCTTCAAAATGTAACACTGCATTCAAAATGCCATAAACTTGTCAGAATGAAACATTTGCCTCATATCAAATGTCTTTCATAATAGTAAATGTTTGGATAAGGCATGGGAACACTGTTGTTCTAAATCTAAAGCTCTTTGCTCTTTATAGGCTTGTATCTACAATTCAATACAATGTTCTAAGGTGAAAATAATCTGCTGAAAGGGGGAACAGGTACACTGTAAACACCAATCACACAAAAAAACTGAAAATATATATTAGGACAAACAATACTGGGGTATACAACAAAAACAGATATGCTGTTTGTCAAAATGTAAAAAAAAAACATATGTAAAGCAATATTCTCCAGAATACAGTAAAGAACACAACTGTGTGTGCAGGGTCCCAGGGGGAGGGGAAAGCGTCCACTGTCTGGAGAAGTGTAATTTGCGCATACTGTAAGGTGGGCCATCATACACTTTAGAGGACCAGCCTAAGAAGAATTACTCTATTCTTTTCTAAAAGAATTTAGGACTTAGAAAAAGTGAATATAGGGGTAGGAATATGGGGGTAGGTCCAGTTTTGGACCAGAACATACTGGTGTCTCATCATCTTTGAGCCTGTACTAAAGTAAAACAGTTATTGGTTAGTAATCAGATAAGAAATTGGTGTTTCCACATTTGAGGAGTGTGTGTGTGTGTGTTCGTGACCTGATGAATAAATGTAGCATTTTGATTGGTTGTGTTTGGAATAGGAAAGTGAGTAGCTTCCTGTTAGATGTTTGTGTTTTAGGTAGAGAATTGTGTATAGTGTTTTGAAAAAAGTGTTTTATGCAATTGAGTTCAGGACTAAAACATAGCTTCTGGTTTTACAGAGTTTTAAAGTGTAGTTTTGCATTTTGAGTGAGATGTTTCAAAAAATCGTGTGACAAGAAAAGATTTTGTGTGTAAGCAGTTGGAAAAAACTGTAACACACAACATCCCACAATAGCAAAAACAATATTCCAAACCTTAAATACAATATAAAACCCTCTGCTTATGCAATGATATCAGTTCAAAAACAATATCAATATCAAAAAATATCTTAGCTGATAATAAACAAACAACTGAATAATCAGCCTGACCTCATGACGAAATGTAAGTATTTTACGTTTTGTCAGTTTAGTGGCTAATTCGTACGAGTTGAGTCGTACGGAAATGTATGATTTAAAAAAGAAGGCGTGGCACCCAACCTCGCCCCTAAACACAACTGTCATTGGGTGATGAGCAAATCATACTAAATGGTACAAATTAGGTCGTACGAATTCATACAAATTAGCCACTGAATCAAAAAGTCACGAATTGCCATGAGATTGTGTTGGAATAATTGACACACAGCTGATTTATGCTGAGTACACTGGGCCAGCCACAGCTGATTCCTGTCTGGCTTCGACTCAGTGGCAGGGGTGATTTTTTTCTATTACATTTACACTTCTACAGTAAAAGGAGGACACGAGGAGTGATGTGGATGAAAACGTGGCGTAACCCCGAAGATTGCAAAGATTAGAAACAACAATTTTGTGCTTTTTTTTATAGATCCCTTGCTTTTTATTTGGGCTTTTTGCTGTTGTTGTTGTTGTTTTTTTTTTTGTTCAGAATGCTCCTGTGTGTTTTATGGATATTTTGTTGACTGTAAGCAGTACTGTAAAACTTTTTTTCTTTTCTATCATACTGTGTTTCTACTGTACCTCCTGTAGTAAACAGTAAAGGAAATCAAACTTATTTGCTTTTTCCTGGAAAGCTTTTGAATGTGGACATACAGTTCCCAACCGATAAATTAAGTGTCAAAACGGTGGATTGCATGTTTTGCATGCAAATACCTGTAAAACTGAAACATAAAAGACTCTGCAGTTTTTATAATGTCAACAATAGCCAGTATTTTGAAACCTAGTGTACTTTGATTGACTGCATGTGCCTTGTGAAGTGAAAACAAGTGTTATTCTTTGACAGAATCATTTCATTTTGAGTTAGATTTGCAGTTTTGGTATAGTTAGTGGGTGAAGAGAAAGATGTGCTCTATTTTAAAATGAAGAGTTAGTATATATTTAACAAAATGTATTTTTGTAAAGAAAATTATCCATTTGGCCAATTGTGTTTTGTGGGTGTGAGTCTGTGTTAAGAGTTTAAAAAGAGTATCTGAAGTATGGGTAAGCACTTGATAGAGATTGAAAAAAAAATGTAATTCAACTTAAATTAAGTCAACTAAATCATAAAACGGGAGGGGTTTTGTCACAATGCTTTGTAATTGGCTAGGCTGACACATAGCAGCCACTCTGTAGCCAATCACAAATGCTTTTCTGTTTTAAAATTTTATCCTTATATAGAATGGAGTCCTTGAGGTGGTTTCATTCATATGCTAATCAAAGCTAGTCACACTAGAGCAGGACAGCCCATTTTACACCTGCATAGAGTGGTCTGATTGCAGGCAGTTTTTGTTACAGGTGAGCAGGAACTTCCAAACCTGTGAATGGGCGAAAATTTCCAGTGATTTGAGATGTTTTCAGACATTCACATGGACGAAAATCTAGGTTTTCATGCAGTGAGTACTTGGGTTAAAAGCTGAGTCAACTCAAAAAAAGCTTTGTAGCAAGTTCCCTTTTAAATTGTCCACTTTAAATTTTTTACAGTATTAAAGAATGTAAGGATACGTTTCTACTGATTTTTAATGTTTCTGCTAATTTTTTGAGTCCAGCACTCAACTTCTACAACTTACAATTATGTTATTTTTATTATACAACTACTGTATGTTTACACTACACATTCATTCTTATACGATGAAAATAGAATTCATTATATTTCTGATAATATTTAGTGCAAATATGATTTCTTTTTGAAATGCAATTTGCTGTTGTTGCTTTTTTCCACATGCAGAAGTGGCAGACCTGTATGGTCAGCCAAGCCTGGTCACAGAAATAAATAGGAACCAGTTAAGATGGCTGGGCCACTTAGAGAGATTGCCCAAAGAGAGAGCTGTTAAGAAAGTGTACAAGCTGAAGCCGGAAGGAAGGAGACGTCTTGGCAGGCCACGGAAGAGCTGGTAAGACGACATAGAAGAAGATCTACAGTACATTTTCTAGGAGTGCGTGCTTGGAGAAACCAAGCATTAGATCGTCAAGGCTGGAGGGGACTGGTTGAAGAAGCCAAGGCCGTGGCGTCGCTGGAAGAAGCAGCTTTTTTCCACAACTTTTCCTATTCTGTTTGCTGTTACAACTGTGTTATTGATTTTATTTCAATTTGAAGTTTCCATTAGGTACTGACAGCATGTAAAACCAAATTCACTGTACATTGCAAACTACCATATAGATATTTTATTCATTCCGCTATGAAACCAATAGAATCCGTTACATTTATAAACATTTTATTATTGTAGAGATAGATTTTACTCAGAATTAAAATGTGCCCTGTAATAAAACAACAAAAACTCTGGAATCTAAAGAAAAAGGCCCAGGATAGGCTTTGGCACATTCTTGTTCTCCTTCCTGAACTTTCCTTCCACTCTGGTATTGATAAATACTCAGGTGTGATTGGTAATGAGGTTTTGTTCACTATCTTTAATAACTTTTGATTAAATCCCAACAGATCTTTAAGTCACTGGTTGACTTTAACAGAATAACCATTCATTGCTCCTATAGGGTATTTAAAGAGAAGGACAAAATGTCTCTGGATCACAAGTCTGTATCTAGACTGGTCCTTAGTGCAGAGCTCTTATTCTCAACATTATGTATAATTAGGACTTTCATCTATACTCTTAGATTTTTCTTTGAGTAATCGATGTTGTGCATTTACTTCTAAATTGGCTTAAATTGTTTGATTTTGATTGATTTATTTAAATTGTAGATGCATTCTGAATTCTCATGAAATCTTTTATATCCAGTAGAATATGTGGAGGCTGGTGCTACCTTGATTTGTGTACATGATATCCAAACGAATTGCACAAGTCTGTTTGGAGCAGTTGGCACTTCAGCTCAGAGACTGTTTAATTTCTGGTTGTCGCTGATTTAGCAAGTTGTATGGAAATGACTAAATTAACTACACTTTTAGTATGAGTTAGCAACAGGACTAATTGGGTATTAGTTAACCCTGCATCCTATGACTAACTTCAGAATGTCGAAATTCTGTCCGTGAAAAACATGTAAACCCTGAGGTGTGAAAACTGTGTGCAGCATTGGGTCCCTAATGAATGTATAGCTAAAGAGTATGGGATCAAATATAAATCAAAACTCTAAATTGATTCATAATTCCTAATTATAAATACAGTCTAAATTTAAGGGTCACTTAAAATTGGAGTCAGATTGAATTCTGAGCTGAAAACAAATATAAGTAAATTCTAATAAATAACTATTTTTTTCAGAAGCGCTAAAAAGGTTTACACGCAATTAAAATTTGACCATTCATCGGATTCCATCGTTGGGGTAATAGAATGGAATCTTACATTATGCATATAATTTGTGTTAACTAATGCTTTAGATGCTTTTGCTAAACTGAAACATAAAAACAAAAAAGTCATTATGACATAAAACTTACCATAGTTTAAAACTGTAATACTAATTACATATAAAAAAACACAAACCAACACATACCACTGAGAGGTTCCTCAATATCTAATCGCAGTGTTAAATCTCAGACACATCACATGCTATCAAGTCTACAGCAGTCAAATGTGTCGTCGAATTTATATATATATGGTTATAACTACTGTATTATTAAATGTGCGGCTAGTATGTTTTTATTGACACATACTCATTGTGGATACGTACCCCTGTCTATATTTATGAAGAGCACGAATTATGTAGCCAGAGGTCTGTCTGGCTGCTTTTCTGCTTTAAAATGCTACGGCGTGGTATATTATGACGCCGCTGATGGCTTCTGTTCATTTCAGCATTACCAGCTGACCGTTTACCTTCACGCAGACGGCTTTCAGGCGTTACTACCTTGCCCAGTAGCTCACCGCAAACGTTGGTGGAATTGCGGGACGGAGTGGAGTTAACCATGACGATGAGGTTCGAGTCTGGCAAAGAACGATTGGCTGCGATGGCTTTCCTTTTTCTAGATTATGAAAGGGGGTGGGTGGATCAGTTGGTCAGTCATTCAGTCGACAGTAAGCTGACCTGGTCAGCTGAAGTGCATATTACACCCTCTGGTGGGTGGATTTACACACGAAGACGCGCAAGAGGAATTTGTGATCATCAAAAAGCATAAACAGCGGCCTCTGTTGTTATTGCAAAAACAAAAACTGCAAGCAAACATACCTGAGGTTAGGTATTTCGCTGTCCCCAGAAATGTAGATCTGGGTATGTATCCACAATGAGCCTGGGTTGGTTTTTACTAACTGCTTTAATGAAGTCCAGTTCTGACCCAGGGTGACTTTCTCAATAATGAAGTATTAGGGCTTGCCTGGTCTTAATAGTGATGTGTTTGAAAACCCAGATTATCCCTGGTCTATTCCAGTCACCACAACCATTCCACTGACCCCTCGACAAAGCAAATATATTTGTTAACTTGATGGATAAAGAGAAAGAGAGAGAGAGAGTGGGACCTTTTGAAAAGTCTTTGGAGGAGTCTCATGATGGATTCTTTTCCCATTTTAACATAATACAGAGTCAAATCAATCTGCAGAAATTTGCAGGCAGCCGCAATAAGCTTTTAAAGAGCTTTGTGTGTAATCAGCACAAGAAGGGATTCAAGTCCCCAAGCAGAGAAAGCGAGCGTGAGAGAGGGAATAAGAGAGGGGGAATCGGAAAGCCCTGCTGGATTTTTCATCTAGAACAGCTGTATTTAGGTGGATTCGCGGCTGGGTGTAAAGTGTGTGTAAAATGAAATGATATGATTGTGTTGTCACTCTCCCCCTCGGTGGGCTGAAGGTTGCTGATGAGTTTCCCTTTGGGTATAGTGTGTGTGCGTTTGTGTTGATTTAGAGCTGTAATTGTGTGTACATGTGTGTAATTGACTTTATTTATATATTTGTTTATAACCTTTAGTATGGTGGCCCTGGGCAGCACAAAAGCTCTTGTAAAACAAATAAAATAATTAGCCCTCAACGTGACATTGTTATTTGACAGCGCTACAGCATCAACAGAAGTGATATATTTAAATGCTACCATTCAAGCTGATCAAAACAGAAAACAGCACTGAGCTGGTTAGATTTACGACTGGGAAAATTATTTTAGAAAGATATCAGTGCAGGTTGGCTTATTTTGTGGTTTGATATTTGTTATTTGTAATTTTTTTTGCTAAAGGTACAGTTAAGGTTTCAGTAGTTCATGTTAGTTAATGTATTTGCTAACAAGAGCTAAGCATGAACAAAGATTGTACAGCATTTATAAATCATAGATTAACATTTACTAATACATTTGTGCTTGTACACATAAGTTAATGCACTGTGATTTAACAAGAACTAAGAGCGAATGAATGTATTTCCACTAATATTAACAAAAGCTGAATAAATACTCTAATAAATATATTGTTCATTGTTTGTTCATGTTAGAAGATATTAAGTAATGGAACCCTATTTAAAGTGTGACCCAGTGTCACAATCTCCAGCAATGTAACCTTTATAGATCATTATTGAAAGCTGGAGAACAATCTTTTACTCTGACTACAATTCTGCCACCATATGAACTACATCTCCCTTCAGGCACCACACACACACATCTGTTCTAGTTCTTCATTGATTACACACACGCACGCACGCACACACACAGCTGGGAGCTACTCAAGACAGATTACATGGACCATATACTGTAAACAGCACACACACAGACACTGCTGAATCTTGTTTTACCCCATGTAACATTACTAAGCGTTTTTCCTTCTTTGTCTTGCCGTGTTTCGATTCTTGCTTTGTTTAAACATTTCGATTCTTTGCCGCCTAGCCTGCCCTTTTGCCTGTATTCTGACCACGTATTTTGGATTACCTTTATGCTTCTATTTTGACCATTGCCAGTCTGACTATTCTTATTATTAAAATAACTGCACGTGGATCCTCACATCTGTTGTCAGCATCCATACGTTACGCCAAGTTTGTTTTTAATGAGCAAGAACATACAAAAAAACATAAATATGAGTAAAAAAAACATATTTAATGTGTTTTTCTCTGCTAGTAATAATCCTTTTGCAACAGCAATTAGAAATCAAACAAGAAAAATGTAACCAAAATACTAGCCTGCTCTCACAAGTAAATGTAACTATTTTACGTTTTGTCAGTATAGTGATTAATTTGTACGAGTTCAGTCATATGAAAATGTACAATTTTAAAATGAAGGTGTGGCACCCAACCCCACCCCTAAACCGAACCGTTATTGAGGGGTTGAGCAAATTGTATTAAATTGTACGAATGAGATTGTATGATTTCATATAAATTAACTAAATCAAAAAGTTACGAATTGCTGTGAGATAGTGTTGAAAAAGCAAGATTGTTACACATATGCTAGAAAAAAATAATAAAGCAAGTTTAATGTAAAGAAATATATCACAAATAGCATTTACAAAAAGACTTCTTTAAATAAATATGTTGTGTCAAAATCAGAAATATTTACACTAACATTTTAAAAGATTGGAGTTAGTATTTTGTTCCACCAAAGAGAGTAACAAATGTTAGGACAATTAAATTCATATATATATATATATATAT
>CAIGQZ010032240.1:4110552-4138969 GCA_903798205.1 Danio tinwini | reverse complement strand
ATATAATATAATATAATATAATATAATATAATATAATATAATATAATATTTGCCAAAGAAGTGATGCAAAACACAACATTAGAGATCTTTTAGTGTCATTATAAACGTTCTGGTACATTACAAAACTGGTGGAACAGATTAGGGGCAATTAATGGAAAACACTGCTACTGAGAATCTACATTAACACTTGGAGAAGTTTAAAACAGAGGGAGAATATAAAAACTCAGAAGCACAAGAATAAGCTATGCACAATACTGTATGTAGAACCGGTGATTGATTTTGTTCACATGTGCGCGTGAAAGAAAATATATTAAAGAAAGCTGGAAACATGCACATTTATTGACTTCAATAGTGTTTGATTTTTTTTTACTCTGAATGTTGATGGTTACAGGTTTCAGAAAAAAGAAAAAAAACGTAAAGGTTTGGAACCACTTGAGGGTGAGTAAATAGTGAGTAAAATTATAATTTTTGGGCGAACTATTCCTTTAAGTGATTAAGATTCATTGGCTCAACAAGATAAACTGTGTTTCTGTTCCATTCACAAAGTAATGCAAATTAAAGTGATTTAATATGATTCATTCATAATGAATTTTGCTCTTGAGCTCCAATTGCCTAAAGAAAGTTAACATGATTCAAATGAGTTTAAATGTGATTATTCTATTGTTACACAATTTATATTATAAACGGCAGCAAAAGGTTGCTGTGGCGAGGGGGCTTAGCCGAGAGTCGTGGGAGCGAAACAAGGCCCGCCACAGAGGAGATACACCTGTGGCGTGCACCTGCGTCCAATCCCACGGAAGGAGCTCTGGACTATAAGAGGAGGAACGATGGCAGAGGAGAGAGAGAAAGGACCGGGCCCGGACATATTGTTTTACCTTTGCTTTCAGTTTGACGGCAGTCTCCGTGAGGAGCTGCCGTCCCTTTTATTAATAAATATTTCTTTAAAATGTTGTCGGTTCTCCACCTCCTTCTTCCCGGCGGCCAGGTGGCCGTAAACTTTAGTACAGTGGTGCCGAAACCCGGGAGAAGGAGGGACACGTCGTCCAGTTGCCCTCGCCGCTGAGAGGGAGGGCGAGTGTTCGAGAGTAAACCCAAGTGGGGGAGAAACCCGTTTGTCTGCCAGGGTGACGGGGCGGCCTGAAGCTGGCGAGGAAGCATCTGCCTGCTGCCGTCTCCCAGCATGGGGAGGAGCAAGGGACGCGGGACTCCCCACTGGATGCTGAAGGGAGCCATCCCAGAGAGCCCGGGGGGAGTCGCCGTGATCCGCCATGATGCCGAAGCCTGCGTCCTTCACCGAAGCGGGAGCGGAGCAGGAGACCAGAAATGCCGCCAGCCAGCCAGGAGAACCGCCGCCGGACACCAGAAGACGGACGGGTGGATAGATTCCTCCACAGGGCTCCCAGCATGTCGTCACATCTCTCAGTTGGTTGAGGACCGAGTGGCAGCGTGTCTGGAGAACCGAACCCCAAATTTTTTTTTCCTCTCTCCCCTCTCGGTCTGCTCTGTCTTTTCTCCATCCCCTTTTCTCTCGGCCCGTCTCATATAGGTCTCGCGGGTGCTGTGGCGAGACCTCTATGACCCTCCCCGGAGTATGCACAGCCACGGGGTGCCCCCGGCCTGTGAGGGGAGATGGGGGTATGTGGCAAGGGGGCGTGGCTGAGAGCCGTGGGAGCAAAACGAGACCCGTCACAGATGAGATACACCTGTGGTGCGCACCTGCCTCCAATCCTATGGAAGGAGCTCTGGACTATAAGAGGATGAACAATGGCAGAGGAGAGAGAGAGGACCGGGCCCGGACATATTGTTTTACCTTTGCTTTCAGTTTGACAGCAGTCTCCGTGAGGAGCAGCCGTCCATTTGATTTGGTTTAGACGCCAGTCTCTGTGAGGAGCTGCCATCCCTTTTAATAATAAATATTTCTTTAAAACGTCGTCGGTTCTCCGCCCATCTTCTTCCCAGTGGCCGTAAACTTTATTACAGTTGCATTGACTGTTTAGCTATTCAGAGAGGGAGTAAAACATAAGAATACTGTAGCGCCATGGAGATCTTCACAAAGTTGTGTAAACAACATGTGGCTTCTGTGTACTGTATGTGGTCATAATGGTCACTTACTCCAAGGGCCTTTTATATCAAAGTTGATATTTAGCCACACCATGTTGGTGTTTCGTAACATCTAATTTTTACGAGGTAGGTTTTTAGCCCAACGATCAACCCCAACCTAAAGGACCAGGACATACACACATACACTATGGACAATTTAGCTTACCCAATTCACCTGTACCGAATGTCTTTGGAGGAAACCTGGAGGAAACCTACGCCAACACAGGGGAACATGCAAACTCCACACAGAAAAGCCAACTGATCCAGCCGAGAATCGAACCAGCAACCTTCTTGCTGTGAGGCGACAGTGCATTATATAACCATTATGGGTGGCAATTTAAGTTTAAATGCCTCCATATTGCATGATATGTACCTCATTATGGCATCAGTTACACATATTGTTAAATGTTAAATATGTAAACATATACGCATCGAGACAAACATGAAAACAAAGCTGTCTCCTGTCTTTGACCTGATTGTGTATGAAGCCTTTTGTTGTTTTACAGAGGAATGAAAAAGGGAGAGGGCTTGTCTTTCAAAATGAGAATAAGTGAGGGAAACAGTCCTTAATTGCAGGAATGGAGACAGAAAGGAGACACCCATGAGAATACTGAGCACACAAGAGTGACAATATGATAGATAGCCCAGCGCTCTCACTTTCTTCTTCATCTGACAGTCTTTTTCTTTCTATCTTGAACCTGTTGATTAATACTTATGCATACTAATCTCATTAGTAGTTGTAGGTATTAATTGATTGTGATTCTCTCAAAGTGTGATTCTCTCAAATACACTTTTCCAATGTTTTGTTCACTGTAAAAATGAACGCTATGCAATTTGCAGTTGTCTTCCGTTTACTTCAATATGAGTCATTGATCTCTGTTCTGAAAACTTTTGATGTTGAAAATTAAGACTTTAAGATTGACATTAAGATTGAAATTAAGATTTTATTGACATTTTTGGAAGTGTAAAACAATGCAAATAGTAGAAGAAATCCTGTATGTGCGGTGGAAATAAATTCTTAAAACAAAAAAAAAGGCAAACTGTTACCCTTTTTTTGTACCGTAGGTTACATAAACAACCCAGGCAATAAATATAAAATACAAAAATGTCAATAAAAGTCACTTTTCAACATCAAACGACATTTTTGGAGGAGATCAAGGCCCCATAATGTAATCTGAAAGTGTGAGTCACGTGGAACTGAAAGCTATAATTATATTTTAAAAATATTTTATAAAAACTTATGTAAGAAATTCATATAGAGCTTAAGAAACTTGCAAATGTTTAAAGAGCTCCTATCATACATTATAAATGGTCAAATTTTGGTTTTGGGGTCTCCAGCAACAGCCTGTTATGCATGCAAGTCAAAAAACACTTTCATTGTCTTATTAATATGCATTATTAATATCCCAACGACTCCCATATGATTCGTTCAGTGATTCATTTGTTCTCAAACCCCTCCTTAGCGTGATGCTAATCTTCGGAGATTGGTCCGATGACCCAGTCTGTTGTGATTGGTCAAATGCGTTCAGCACGAGACGGAGAGTAACGCCCAGCACGGTCATAAAGTAGCAAAGAGTATGTGTGTGAGCCTAACGCAGGAATGCAATAAAGCAATGCAGTTACACATTAGCATATACTCTATCCTTAACCACAATCCCAAGTAATAACAGCGACACGTGTTCAGCATTTTAAAAATTGACTGCAAAAATAATAGTAACAAACACAGCAAATGGTATACTGTGGTATACAGCACAGCAGCTTTTAAAACTGAAAATATTTGAAAAATCTTTCAAAAATAAAAATTGCTTAGTGATCAATAAATTTCATTTAAAATATATTAAAATAATGTTATTCAAACCGTGCACTGTCAGTGAGTATGAGACACTTCCATAAATATCAATATTAGAATATTAATGCACATTTTTATTTTATATTTCCGAGTTAACAGACACTTTCTGTGTTTTAGATGGTGTCAGTACATCAGTATTGAATGTGTATTGCTTAAAGGGTACCTATTTTAGGCCTTTTTCCAAGATTTAAGATATGTACTTTGTGTCTCCAGAATGTGTCTGTAAAGTTTCAGCTCAAAACACCCATCAGATGATTTATTATACTTTCAGAATATTAGAATTTTCTGCTCTGAACACAATGTAGCAGTTTTTGTTGCCTGGGCCTTTAATGCTAGTTCTCTCAGCCCATCGTTCCCACGTGCCTGACAGAGCGTGCATCAATCTCCGGCTGTGTGCATCAGATAACAGCACAGTGACAGACATGAAGAAAGCAGATCTCACGTAACGTTTGTGAGAAATACTACAGTAAGAACTTTCCAGATTTTTTATTCCTGGTTGCTTTGCGCACGTCCTATCTTGTTGATATGATTATACGTGTTCCTACGATGACATGTTAATATACGACTCAATCAAATCGGTGGGCAGGGAAACCGCATTCCTGCGTCATATTGCAGTGGGCCTTAAAATAGGAGGGATTTGGGTCTTATTTTAACTTCAGAAAATAAAAAATAGGCTTACTGTCTTTATATCACTCCAGTATGACTGTGGACACACTATACCTATACACAGTTCTGTCCAAACAGCTTTCAAAAGATAACTGTCATCATAGGTGGCCTTTAAATATGAAATAAAAATGGATTTACCACTGTAAGTTTTTTAAATAAATATCTACTGGATAACACGTGTAGTTTAAAACACAAATTCCCTAGACAGCACATAGTTTCATGTGTTGTACTTTAACTGGTTCATAAGGATTTGGTTTGTCATTGAGTTCTGGTTCTGTCTCTCTGACCCAAGGTCCGTGTTCCTCTGTGGGAGCTGGATGTTTTGGACAGTTACACGCAGCTTGCAAGAGGCCATTTTAGTGTGATTGATATGACTGTGTTGCTCGACAGATGTTATTGGAGTGCCGTTGGAGGATTAGAGGATTAAGCCAACGTCCAGAGAGCATTACAAGAGAGTTAAAAGAATGTTCAACCATAATATAGGTTTCTCAGTTGAGCCTTATATAGGGGGAATGGACTGGAAACTATTGGTGGCTGTTCTACTTGTTCACGGTGTCATTTTGCAAACATCATCGCATTGTTGGGACTTGAGAGAATGTATTCTAGTATCATGGATCCTTTGGGAGTGTTTTTCACTCCCAGCCATTTTAATTTTACACTTAAAATGAGACCTGAGAATCGTGTCCCATAAATGGTTGATTCTCTGGAGAGTTTGTGTGTTTAATGCCCAGCCATGACAGAAATAAACAAGATGATTACATTGCCAGAGACTATTTACTTCTTATTTACTGTTATTCTGGGCTCTGTTTATTTAGCAGACCTCGGCATGCATTTCACATGCATTTATTATTAGGACAGAGATCATTAAATGTATATTTTTAAAACAGAGCCATCAACGATTGCAAGCAGGCATTTGACCTGGCACTTTTCAAGCGACTGTGGCAATTTCAGTCAACTTTTTAAAAAGCACATTATGTAATTTTCCCCACTAGAGTGTGAATTCACAATTAAAATGTATATTGATAATGTCATGACTGAGTGTGGAATCATGGAAGTTGTTGTCTTCATTACATCCTATTATTATATATTATCATAATAGTATGAAGCAAAGTAAAGCTGAAAGCAGTCAAAGTGAATCAAGGCCTGTTATGTATTGTTTTTTTTAAACAATAATATAAAATAAAAGTTATTTGATTGAAGATAGTGAGTTTTTCATTGTGTTGCTGTATGTGTTTGTTTTTGTTGTGGCTCTCTTCTCTCCGCATCTGTCCGCTGTCTTTCCATCAGGTCTTATTATGAGTGCACGCAGCTGTGGTAAATCCGGTGTCAACAAGTGGGAACTTGCTGGTGTGTTGGTGGAGTCCATTTAAACTGGGCTGGGGTGCATTTTTCAAACAACAACATAACTCGTGGCTGAACTAACATAGTGCCATGCATCGTTTGGGAAAAGAACAATGTAGTGACCAGTGTTTGCCTAAACCGTAGCTGCTGTTGCAGATCCATCATTTGAACCATGTTAGTTATAACATAAAATGCCCATAATGACGCTCTAAAGGGGTGGAGTAACTACTTCTTTAGAGAAAATCCCCATACTTTTTGTGCTTTACACAAAATGTTTTGAAAATGTTTACACTTTATGTTTTACACGCACACACATTTAAAAAAAATCCTAATATTAGTTTTGATAAAAAACATGCTTTCCATATTAATTTAAATATATGTAAATGGCACATATAGGGCCTTTGTTTCCTTTACAAATATTATTGAGAATATTTCATACTCTATTCAAAAACATAAAAACCACTTAGCTAACACTCTAATCTCATATGTGAATTGTATAAATCGTTAGGCTAAGGGTTGTAATTTACAGTAGGCTATTAAGAAAAAAACATATATTAATACTAATAATTATAATAATGATATTAATTATTATTAATTTATTATTGTTGTTATTATTATTAAGTAGGATATTGTTTATTTTTTAAAAGTCTACTTTTACAATTTGACACATGCAAACCACTGCAGAAGTGTTCTAACCAAAAAACTATAATTTAAAAGCATTAACTTATAAGTTTTTGTTTTCACAAGCTTTGGAGACGTAACATAAATTCTGCTTTTAAATAATAGGTTGCCTATATATTTTTTAAATCATTCTAAGTTTACATTTATAAACTTCCTAAACTAATAGGGCATAAGGGTGCATGCTTCTAACTAATGCTCTAGAGGTGTAGTTGGAAACATACAAGTTTGCCACACAGTTTGCGAATGTTCGTTGAAACGATGGACTTGGAAACGCCAAATCAACAAACTATGTTTGTAACGACAGAACTTGCGACCTTAGTTGGCTAACGATGGTTTTCAGAAACACACCCCTGGACGATTATTCAGGGAGTCTCCTCTCTCCCGGCTTGTTTTGTTTCTTTGTGAGAATTTATGTTGTATTTGCTCTGTGACATTGTTGAATTTAATGCTGAGTGTTGACTGTTAAACTACTGAGACCATTGTACGAAGATGCATGTGATGAGGAGGCTGCCTTTTTGTTTCATGAAGTTTTCTTATGTTTTGTGGTTAGTAAAGAGGTATGTGAATGCTGTTTAATTAGTTTTAATTTAAGTTTGTTTGTTATTTTGTCTTTACCTGTGTAAGATATTTATATCTCCTTAAAATCTAATTGTCAAATATATTTAACTTTATGTTACTTCTTTGGGCAACGGTCTTTGTTGCCGTTTTCTTTTTTGAACAGGAGATGAGACTCCGGGCTTAATTTTAGAGGTGTCCTATTTAATTTAATTTAATTTAATTTAATTTAATTTAATTTAATTTAATTTAAAATTTTAGGTCTGGCTCACTTTGTGAAGCCGTGCAAAGTTTAGAGTTCGTAACAAGACCACTGAAACTATTGCTGATGAGAGATGGACGTGACATGACACTAAAACTGCAAAGCTTTTATTATGACACACAATGAAAAAAAGATGATTCCTTGGATTTATTAAATATTGTTAAGGTAAGTGGTTGTAAATGATTTATTTGGGCTGAATTTAAACAAACAAATTAAGTTAAACATTACTAATTTTAATTGATTTGTTTAAATTCAACCCATATAAAGTGTTTGCAACAATTTTACAGAAATCCTTTTTTTTCAGTGCAGTCGACTGCTTCCAGTTCTCCTCGTCATGATTATATGGGGAAGCAGCAGTGTTGTTTAATCACTAAATAAATGGTAGAGTTCTGTTATAATGCTGCTCTGTGCAGTTTAATAAAATGCACATCGTATTAAAGTGTTTTTGGTGTTTCCATTTCTGTAAAAACAAAAAATTAAACTGTCGCTAGTTAATTAAAATTTGCATTTGAACATTCTTCAAATCATTTGGGACAATGCCAGTAAGTCAGCAAAATATATAGCACTGTTGAAGTGTTTTAAATAAAACATAATTGAATGAACAAATCCTACATATGGTGCCTTTAAATGCGACTGCATTTGTAAAAAATTTAATCTATTGCACTAGTATGGCTCCGTAGGAACAGAAAGACAGTTTAGTCTGATCTAAAATGCAAGCACCATAAAACTTTAGTGATTTTCTCTCTCTAAACACATACATACACTTACTTGCAACTTTATTAGATACGATTTTGGTACACATTTAATAAGTGGTTATTTGAGTAAATGTTGCCTTTCTACCAGCTGAACCAGTGTGTAATTCTCCTCTACTCTGGCATCAACGAAGCATTTTTGCTCACAAGACTGCAGCTCACTAGATAATTCTCTTTTTCAGACCACTCTCTTTAAAGCCTAGAAATAAAAATCCCAATAGATCAGCAGTTACTGAAATATTCAGACCAGCTCTTCTTAGTTATTTTGTAAAACACAGTTCTACTAGAATGGTATAACCACAAAAAAAGCTTCAAATTTTGAATGATTGAGATTGCATATGTTCCTACATTCTCTAACTTTAATCCCCACTGTATCAGTGATGAAATATCAATATACTGTAGATGTTAATAAACCCTTCATTTCCCTGTGTATCTTTTTATGCGAACAATAAATGCAAGCAAATGTTTAAACAGAGAGCTGCAGTCATGCATGCTAAGCTGTGAGACCGAATTCCATTAAATGAGTTTGATAGTGTTGACAAGAGAGAAGAAGAGGAGGAAGGAATGAAGAAGGAGAGTGTGTGCTGTAGTTTTTCCAATAAGAATCAGGCCAGAGTTCTTGACAGGTTGTTTTACTTCATTAGTGACATTTGGGCTGTTTGAACGGCAGGGTGAGATCTTACCCTCTCTAATCCTATGGATCAGCTAATGTAGACACTGTTAACTCAATTATTAGCTGCAGGTTTAGTCTCTCTAAACATACACAGAGAGAAAAAGAGATAAGCTATGTTAAGATAAGCTGAGATCCACAGTTACCCTGCTATTTATTGTACGTTTTTTTCCCCATTGTTTTCCATTAATTGCAGGGAAAAGCCCCAGTGAGGTATACTGGGATTAAGTATTTTGCTCAAGGGCACAGTAGTGATGGAGCAAGACTGGGTTTTCAACACTCTAGTTCATGGATCACTGTAATGGCTTGTTTCTACCAACCGGTATGATTCAGTACAGAGTATGGTACATAATAATTTTATATTATAATAATAAATTTATATTACATCATAATAATATATGATGTTTGTTATGTAAGGGCTCTGTTGGCAGTGTAAACACTAACCGGATCAGGGTTTACTAACCTGAATATAACCGTTCTGTACAATAATGAACTCAATACTTCAGTTTAAGAAGTGGAGTTGTTAATACAATTTAGACATTTGTTAACTACATTTTAGATCCTTTTCACAAAAAAATTTTATTATTATTTTTTGATAGTGTTTTGATAGAGTTTGGATAATTAAAATGACCAAAGGCAGGTAGAGATCATCACACTGAATAGCCAACGTCAGATTCACTGTTTAGTTTCATTCACTACTCTGAATAATTCAAATATCGGTCTTATTATTGCTCATAGCAGCTAATACATACACTCTCAGAAAAGAGGTAGAAGCTGTCACTCGGGTGGTGCATTTTAGAGGTACACCTTTGTATACTTTTTAGGTCCTAATATGTACTCTTTAGGGACCATATTAACCCTCTAGGGTCAGCAAATGCATATACGCGCTTTGAGGCGTGAAGACTCCTGATAACTCCTGACTCCTGATAACGCCGAAATGAACTTAAATTGCAATTTCTGTTTTGATCGCACAGACAAGAGCAATGCATCAATCGAATCTGTTGTCTACTTTTTGTGTAAACTCACAATAACAACAAAAGTGTGTGCTTTTGCAAAATAAAGAAAATAAAAAATAAACTGTTTTTAGAAACGCGCTACTAAAATGCACTGAAACTCTGCGAAAACAAACTACACAGACATGAGACAAATATCTATAGAAAGCTTTAAGTGTCTACTTTTAAATGCAGTGAGTGCATGTTGAAAACAATCACAGTTTGATAGAGTATGAATAATCAGTATGAAAGTTTCTCAGGCTGAGCTCATTATTTTTTTAATACATGCGCGACTTGTAAACTGAGGTCAGAAAAAAAAACAAAACTGCGGAATCTCCACAAATACATGAGAGACACACCTGCATAAAGCTTGTAAGGTGCACTTTCCAACTCATTTTAAAAACAAATGTTGTCTCGCTGGGTAATCCATAGAATTCTCCCATTTGTGTCTGCCATTAACACAAATGATGACGATAGCTGCCTGAACTCCTGTGCACGCTCAGGAATAAGTTGAAATTATGACCCATTTAACCTCATGGGACCACTGTGATCTGATGCTGCTTTATTCAGAATGTGACACGTTATACGTGTTATTTATTTAGTTTTTATTTATTTTACAGTAGTTGAACCAGTTAAAGTTTGGAGAGAGTGCTAAGGCTGCAATTATTTGGGAAATATATATATATATATATATATATATATGGTCTTAAAAGGTTTTGATTAAGTAATAATTTTTCATGTATAAAATATTTTTTTTCTTGTGTTTAAAGCTTTTGTCATTAGACAGTGTCTCAGAGTCATTCAGAAATGTTTATTATTAGCAATATACTGTATGGACCATTTAGAATAGTGAAACATTTAGTAAGGTATTGCCGCAATGACATATTTTGTATCTTCTTGACGTATAATATAACTATAATATATAATCATTTCATTAACTTGATTTTTATTAATAATAATGCTGCAAAAACTTGCTTATTAAAATTTCATCTGTTTAGTCACATCACTATGACTCTAAAACCTTGGCAGTAGATGTGGGTGGAGCACGATGATGCAATATGCTGGAAATGACAGTGTTGCCGGGTTCACCAGGGTTATAAAGGTCAGATGGAAGATGGGTCTTTAAAGCAATAGTATAAACTGAAGTTAAGAGTACTACAGGATTGAGCTTCAGAATGAATAAAGCCAGTTTTCTCATTCTCATTTCCTCTTTCCTCGGTTGTTATATTTGTGTACTTTTCATTACTCTGTTCCCTCTCCTCGATGACAGGGCTGTAATAACTTTGGTCAAATGTTGGTAAACACTTCTGACAAATGAAATTCACCTTGCAGTGGGTTGGCTGGACGTCTGCCAGCGCTGGGGGAGGTCACCCCCCACCCCAACCGAGCATGTCAATTCCATCCACAGAAAATGCTTCTTCCATCAGGAAACTATATCCCACCTCAGCCAGGTAATAAACATCAAATTGTGAGCTGTTTATTCGCTCTTCCACGCTGTCTCCATATAGAAAACACACACACACACACATGCACATTATCATGAGTGAGGGAGCAGTTTATCTGACGCTCTGAGAATTTGGTTGGGGATAAATCGCCATGTTGGCAGTCAGGCCAGATGAACAAGCCGAATCCAGCCTGCTGTTTAATTTGAGCCCTGCCTCCTACTGCTCCTGCTCCACAGGATAGAATTCACTGCTGGGCTCCTAAAGACATTCATTCTGTTTGAACATGCACTTGAGAGAACCAGAAAATCCACAGCACTGATCCGAGACCAGCTATATTTTGGAACAGATCTGTAATAGCAATCTCCAGTACTTGAATTAATTGTTTGTGGAAAATGTAATAAAATGAAAACATTTTAGATGATTAGAGTATAATAAACACATCAAGCGTACTCTTTCGGAGAATTCCTACTGTTCTTTAAATGATTTCCACAGTTTAAAGCCCTAAAAAGGTGTTAAATTGTTGCATAAAGTCTTAAATTCATAAAGTTATGCAAGCATTAAATGGTGTGTGCAGTTTAAATGCACACAAAAAATAAATATGGTCATCAGCATTTTTGTTTTTTTTTATACAAATAAATACCCTTAATTTGCTTAAGACTTAAAATCAAGAAATTAGAGATTTTCTAAAAACCTGTACAAAGTTGACTATAAGAACTAAAAAAAAAAAAGAGGTATACACTTTATTTTTATCAGGGTTTCTGCTGGTTTCACAATATCAAATTTAAGACTTTTTAAGACCATGAATAAAATTTCTGACTTATATAAGGCTAAACGCTAAAGATTTTTTTAATGGTCCATAAGGGAAAAAAATTACTTGCCCTATTGATTTGCCTGTGATTCTAATTAGTTATTTCTTAGCCACACATTTCAAATAATGTGTCAAAACAAGCAGACCCTATAGTCACATACATATACTTTTGCAACCTAACTCTTAAACATAATTAACAACATAAAAAATATTTAAAAAGCAAATGTATGCACAACAGGCGGTTTATTCAGCTTATATTATTAAGATGTATTTGTTGGTAATAGGATGGTTGTTGGATTGATAGCTTTACATAAACAAAGGAAAATTAAGACTAGTTTAAAATGATTTTAGACCTACAAGACATTATTTCAGTAAATTTAAGACTTTAAGGCCTTTTTGAAATTTAAGACCCCCGCAGATACCCTGTTTATTGGCGTTCCATTAAAGAAAAACATCCATTGAACCTTTACACTGCAGAAAAAGATTTTTTTTTTATATGAAAATGTGTCCTGAGATCCTAAAACAAGAAATTATTTGGAGAACTTTTCTTTTATGTATAAATGTGTCTTGATTTTCATTAATTTTCTTTCGGATCAGTCCCTTATTAATCAGGGGTCGTTTTGATTTAGATTCTTTGACGTTGATTTTGTTTTTAAATATATATCTATTTACAGGAAAACAAGCCAATAATATTAAGGAATTGCTTTTTTCTCCCTTAGCTTGATTCTTTTAAGCATACATGTATGTGTTAAATAAACTCTGGAGTGTTTCACTTGTGGTGAGAAAGCAGTCTGACTCTACGGACCAATTAACCAGGCTTTATCAGAGTGTATTTGTTAGTACATTGCATGGAAAAACAGCAGTGTTTATTTTTCTAATGCCTCTCAGAATGAAACATAGCTTAACCTGCAGCGAAAACTATGCAACATGTCTCATTTATTCATTCATTTTCTTTTTGACTTAGTCCCTTTATTAATCAGGGGTCACCACAGCGGAATGAACCGCCAACTTATCCAGCAAATGTTTTACGCAGTAGATGCCCTTCCAGCCACAATCCAACACTGAGAAACGCCCATACACTATTGCATTCACATTATTTTTATAGCATTAGCTTATTGAATTCACCCATAGTGCATGTCTTTGGACTGTATAGGAAACCGAAGCACCTGGAGGAAATCCACGAGAACATGAGAGAACATGCAGACTCCACACAGAAATGATGCAAAATGTCTGAAAAGTGAAAATAAAAGTTGGTCAGTAGAGCTTTCCAAACAGAATATCAAAGCAACCTTAAAATAAAGCCACAATAAGCACACATCAGATCTTCTGTCTCTCGTCCAGAAGATGTGCGATCAGAGTTTACTTGCACAAGACAAATTTTGGTCAATTTAGACATATTGCTTTATGATGAAAGTGAGCCGAACCAAGATCAATTTTAATCTACAGGTGTGAAAAAGCCCTTGGATGATACTTCTTATATTTCAGCTGTCCTGTATGAAATAAGGTTTAATATGTTGCTCCTCAGTTCATTCCAGAATTCATACAATCCATAAAGTCGGCGCTGAGCCATAAGCTTGTTCTAAAATGGTTCCTCCACACATCCTGGAAGAAAGTGAGTGGTTTATGAGGAAAGATAAAGGGTTATTGGAAGAGGAGGGATTTTATTGTTTCACCTTCCAGTGAATCAATCTCTCCGAAATGCAGACTATGAGTGGGGTGGGGGGTGTTACTTATTTATGTGTTCATTAGTTTTAAATAATTCATGTTTGTACAGCTGTAGAAACAAAAAGACACTCAGCAACAAGGGAAGAAGGAGCTATTAACACAGTTCACCAGTGCTTTATCTGGCTAGTTATTACTTTTTGAGCTATAACACACACAATTTTATCTCTCCCTAAATCAATCAGGTCTCTGTGTGCAAAACAAATGAACACTGTGTGATGGGAGGTGGAAAAGGGAGCATGATAACTAGAGAAAATATATATTTCTCTGCTGTATAAGGTGTTAACAGGCAAATTTAGGAAGCGTCAAATATGAGGTGATAACAAGGAATGGGGGAAGAGGAAGAGGAGGGGAAAGAAAAATAGACAAGCAGAGGAGGGCTGTAATTTGGCCGTTGGCCTTCATTAAGGCTGATGTGGCAAAGACAGCTGGAGAGAAAAAGCACCATCTGGAATTGAGAGAGCGAGAGCACGCAATTGCTTGTCTTTGTACCAGACTTTGAGATATAATAGACATGCGAGTTAGAATAACATCATCAGAAGAGGTTATTTTGTGTGATTGGGAGCCAAATATCATCTTTGGAACCAGTAAACACTGTGGGTCGTCAGTGTGTAATGTACAATGACCCCTGGAGCGCAATATCTCTGTGTATTTATAGCACCAATAAGCGTTATGCTCGTCAGGTGGTTTTAAAACAAAGATATACAGAACAATTCTCAGTACAAAAGTGCAACTTGTGCCAAAATGTTGAATTAACCATCCCTAGAAATAATATAAATATTAATACTAAGTATTTGAATAACTATCATTCAAATTAATAACTAAATAATGGAATCAGAAGCTATTTAAACCATAAATATATATTTTTAATGTTTAAGAGTTTATGGCCTTAAACTGTCATGCTGAATAATTGTTAATATTGGATGTAGCTGTAAACAAACAAGCTTGGTATGCAGTTTTTTCAAAATAAAATCACTCTAAAAATGTTTATTTACTTCATATTTTACTCATTTTCACATTGTTTTTTTATGAATTTGCTTCTTCCTGTGAGCAATTTATGAAGAATGTGGGTACCCAAACCATTTTCGGATCCCCACCGACTTCTATAGTAGGAAAAAATAAAGTCTGTGAAATGCAGAATCTGAACAACTTGATAGTGCGTGATAATGGATTTACATTTTTTGAGGGGTGAACTATTTGTTTAACACTTCTAGTTATTACTTTTAAGTTATTAAAAATGCTTAATGTAGATGCAACCCTGAACCACAAAAGTTGCATTTTAAGTTGCATGGGTGAAATAATAATTGATCATTTTGATGCATAGAAAGTATTTTTGGCTATTGCCTATTTACCATATTAAGTTAGGGCGGCATGGTGGCTCAGTGGTTATCATTTGTTTGTTTACTTTCAAGCTCTGCTTCAGTTGCTTGATGCATGTGCACATGAAGTGAAGGAGTGCTCCAGTGAGAGCCAGCACACACACACACATATTGGGCCAGTTTCAGTAAGGAGGTTCAACCAACTTGGAGTTTAAACTTGAACTCTGAGTTGACTCAGCGAGATATTGCGATTTTTAGAATAGCTGAGTTAGGTCAATCAACTCTGAGTAGACAGATTCAGAGTTAAGCGAGCACACCGCAACTATAAAAAGGCATTATCAATGGAACGCAGATATTACGAGTCACCATGGCAACATGGAAAAAAAGAGATCAGCCTTTTTTTCTCCAGCTGAACTAGATGTGTTCATGCAAAGTTATAGCAAATATGACCATATATTTAAAAAAGCAACACCACTGCATCAGTGAAACAGAGACAGCGTAGCAAAACAGCTGCTCAAGTTAACGCGCAAGCTTACATTTAAAGTATTTAAATATTTAAGTATAATTAAAAAGTAATTTAATTTGTGACGTTTATTAACTTTTTACTTGAAAAAGTGGGTAATTGGCCATCATTTGAAGTTATTTCAGATGCAATTGCATTAAAATGACATAAAAAAGGCTACTGCATAGTTTCTACAACAAATTTGTCAAAACACAAGAATGCATATAACCTTAACTCAATGTTCAGTGGAAATGTTTAATTTAAGGTTCTCACTTTTACACACGTTGATCAGTCTAAGATAACATTTCTAAAATTGAGTTTTTAAAAGATTTAAAAGTGCACTTGTGTGTCTGCCTTTATTATTGATCAAGTGGTGGAGGTTGATATGACATTTAGAATGTAAGCAGTACTAACAAATAGTTTTAAGAACGAGTGATCATTTTATCTTTAATAAATATTATTGCATAAAAAATATGCAAAAGCAGCCTTTCCATCCAACCAGCCAAAGAGAAAAAAAATCATCAATTCCTGATTAACTGGGGCCAAATATCAACAGTAAAAAAATGAATTTACTGTGGTAGAAGAAGATGCATGAATCTTTTCTTTATTTAATAAATGACTTTCACCTCAGAAGATAATGCCGACACATAATGAACATGTGGTGGAGTTTGAAGCCATGAGATGCGAAGCACAGACTCTCTTGGCAGTTTTGGAGGTAAATATCAATATAATAACACTAATACTACAATGGTTAAAGCGTTTTAGAATGACCAAAACAACATTTCAGATGTTTACAGTGTGCTCAGTCTGTTTGTCCATTCACACACATTTTTATCGACACATGATCTCTTATAACAAAATCACATGACTTTTTTAATGCGCGTAGTGGAATTTGTTTGGTAAAAGTGTTTCCATCGTAGTTTATGCACATCTTTTCTTATGGAATAAAAAGTTTATCCTACTCAGTTATGCGCATACATTTTTATGCCTATTTTCAAAAGTTATATGTGCATCTTGGCATTTCCATCAACCGATTTTTTATGCGCATATCCAAAATGCGCATTAAAATAAGTGGATGGAAATGTAAGGCTGAGGTGAGAAATACCGCTTCATCTTTAAAAAAGGGAAGGAGATTGACAGAAACTCTGAGTTTAGAGAACAAACCCTACTCCTGACCAGGTTAGGTTCTGAATATGAGTGTAAATTACCTCTCTTTCCGAAACAGGCTTGACTTCTCCTGCTTTCTCCAGTTTGACAAACCTGCCATTTTAAAACGGAAAACCCAGAGTCTCTCTCATTTCATGGTTAACACTCTGAGTTTTCACTTAACCTCCTTTCTGAAACGGGGCCATTATGTACATCTGGACATGCAAAAGTGTTCCTCCATGTTTTCAACGAAGTTGTTCACAATACTTATTCACCCACAAAATTTATAGTGTAGTCAAATGTGTAAACATTTAGATGCGTTCACGCTTCTGCCTATGGGTGTCTCTGTAAAAAAGCAGCTGCATTGATGCTAACCTTAAAGCTTTAAATAAAAGTGAAACCATGAACAAATGCCTAACCCCTTCAATGTGTACAAATACATGCACAGCTGTTTAGAGCTCATTCCTGGTTAATTATGTCAGAATTTACTAGTATTTTGGAATGGATGTGTGAATGGTCCTTTCCGGAAAATTCCGGAACGTCCTTGCCTGTTTGATCAGTGCATTTTTGAATTTACCGGTAAAGTCATCCAGTAATTTTTCGGATATTTACCTCTATCACTGTGTGAAAGGGGCTAATGAGTGTGTCCCAGTACTGGGTTACAGCTGGAAGGGCATCCGCTGCGTAAAACATATGCTGGAATAGTTGGCGGTTCATTCCTCTGTGATGACCTCTGAATTACAATGTAAATATACATTTTCTTAACATGAATATATCAAAACTAAATGTAGGTAATGTGCATAGCTAAGCACTTCGTTTAGACATTTGAAAGGGTGATTTACTTAGTATTTAAATTGAATTTAACCTTCAGATTTCAAATTTTTAAGTAGTTACATCTCAGCCAAATATTCTCCTATCCTTACAAACCGTACATTAATTACACATCAGCTTCTGACTAGTGTGACCAGGGTCACAAATATCTATAAATATGTAATATCTGGTAGTTCACCCCATCTAATGATACCCAGCAAGCATTTTTTTGTTTTAAAACATGTCTAATGATGTCTAAACAGTTGTCAGAAGCTACATTTGGGTTGTTAGGGAAAATCTATTAGATTTCTAAGAATAGGCCAACACTAGACTAGTCATCAAATAAACAGAAATGAATGACTACACATATAAAGTCTGTCTGATTTGTTTATTTGAAGACTAGTCTAGTTTTGGGCTATTCTTAGATGTCTATCAGATTTTCACTGACAGCCCAAGTTTAACCTTGTTTTATCCAAGCTGTCTATGTTTAGATGTCTAGTAGATGTCTATTAAACACAAAATTGTCTGCTGGGTATGAACTAAAAACTAATGAACAAGTACACATATATTTTATTAAGGTATTAGAGCAGGATCTCAAATTTGGGCACTAAAAGCTAATGAATAAATGCTAGTACTTGAATATATTAGAGGTGAAACCGATCACTGTTGATCCTGTGATCCGTACATCCGGTTCGGAATGCACAGGACCCGCGGATTAATAATTTTTTTTGAACTTGTTGGTTAATCCAACATTTATAACCATTGCAGAGAGATTGCCTCCTGCGTCTTTTTAATCGTGTGCATGAAAGCATTTAGGCTTTCCTGTAAGATATAATGATGATGGGAAAAGTTGTGGTGGGACCAGGGCTTAATTTGTGCCGGAACACTTCTGATCAGGCACCTCTGAAATCTGATCTGGCACCTCATTTTACGGATCCCCCTCCTCAACCGCTCTCATACACGTCCGCTGTTCACTTTTACTTTCTTCCGCGACTTCCCAACCCTCTTCACTTTCGTCTGCAACACATCTGCGACAGTCCTCCGCCATCCATCACCCCAACAACCCCAACTTATTTTTATTTAAATTGAAAGCAAATGACATTTGTCTTTTCACTTTTTTGCTGATCCGAAAAATGGTCCGATCCGTGACTAAAAACCATAGTGTGATCCGAACTGCAGATTTGTGATCCGTTACACCACTAGAATATATCACCATGGTGTCTACCTGGTGCCATGAACTAAAGCCTAGAAAGACACTTAAGCATATTACTCTTTAAGAGATTATGATTTAGTTTGATGCCTAATATGCTTATAATTGTTTAAATTAAACTTAATTGAATGATATTAAAGGTATGTTTACACCATATCTGCACTTTGAAAATCACAGCAACAGCTGAAGGTTTGTAGACTGCAATATTACAGTGCTGATCCTATATATCCAGGTTTTTCTAGGTTTTTCACTAGAATATATAGTAGTACCTAAACAGTTTGTACTGCAGCATGAAAACACTTCTCCATACAGGTGTCCTGTCTATCGATCTTGACATGAACTGAATCCCTTAAAGCTTTTTGTGACATCATCAGGCCAGACCTTTTAGTCTCCTTAGCATTTTAAATGAACTCAATGATTATTATATGTCATGCCCCGAGTGATTATTAATCAACACAAAGCTCTGGCCCTCCTTCTTACATCCTGGACACACCATTAAAAGCCCATTAACAGATGTGACCTGCAGATCGGTGTCAAAGGTCAAGACACACGCAGCCTTGTGTAAAGAGTGATGGTTAGTGGATAGATGTTCTCAGTATGGAGGGAATCGCGCAGGTCAAGAGCGATAAATCCAGGCATCACGGTCTCAGTGTGTCTTCCTTTAAGGGCTTGTCTCACCTTAAAGATTATTCCTTCAGCTCTGCGCCCGCTGTGACATACTGCCCTAGCCAGTGCCGCTGACTTTGACAAATATCACATCTGCTGGCAGATGCGGTCTAGACGAGTAGATCCATACACATGCTGACTGTGTCTCCGTCTCGCCCTGCCTCCCTTCATGTCCATTACAGAGCGCCGGTGTTCATTTGTAATCCTGACATCACTGATGCCGCATCACCCTTCATGTTCAGCCCTTCTCTCTTCTGCTCCAAGGCTAAAGTCTTTATGAATATAAAGTTGTTTACAAACCAACACTGTGAGAAAAAGAGCGGGCGCTCATTTACAAACCCTGGCAGAAGAAATCTATTTTGGGGCCAGGCATATATGCGTGTGTGTGTGTGTGTGTGTATGTGTATGCCAGTGGCCTGAAGGAGATGCGTGAAGGGTGTGTTTGAGTAATTTGTATGTCGGTGTGGTTAAGTCTAGTGTTTTCGGGCATGTGTGTGTGTTCTGACAGAGACCATGCATCTGGGCTGAGGGAGTGAAATCTGTCTGTTGTAAATCAGAGTTGTCATTTGAGTTATGGATTCAGAGTGAACACTAGCTGCTTAAAGGAACAGTGCACCCAACGTTGAAAATTATCATTATTTGCTCATTTTTATGTTGGGGTAAACATGTATGACAAGCTCCAAAATGAGAGAAAGTGTATCTTTAGACGACTTGATATATCACCAATTTATGTTTTATCTTTAATTTAATTTTAATTGATTTAAAATGGAATTATTAATTAAAACAATAGAATTATATAAGCTAAATATAGACTATAGACTGATTTCAAGTGAAAGCGAGGCTGCGGTGGAAAGAAACACAAAAGTATCTCCTGAAGTCTTTCGATGGCGTATTGTTGTGTACCCGGCTGTATATCTGATCAGTGAAAAGAAAATGACACAAATTTATAATTTCACCACTGTCCGAGTAACCAGAAGGTCCGTTCTGAACGGATAGTGAAAATAAATAGGGATATCAGGCCTCATTTTCAGCTAAGGGAAATGGCACTAGTTAGCTAACGTTTTTTTTCCCCTTAAAACACACGTTGTAGATGGCATTTATCAAACTCAAGTTCAAAATGTGACTACACTATATGTCACAATACTGAATTTCGGTAAAAAAAAAAAAAAAAAAAAAAAAAAAAGAAAATTTCCCGCTTACATTTGAGTGCTGTTGAGCGCGTTCTTAAACATCACAGATTTGCCATAGTATTCACCAGTGCTCAACAGAAATTATGTGATTGGCAAAAATCATGTGATTGGCTGTGAAGGCCATCAGTTCACTGCACTTCACTGGCGTTTACAGAGTGCAAACACAGATGAACAATCTGCTGATGATTTAACAGATCTTCACCACTTTAAAACGCTCCAGTGTCTGTTTATCTGCGTTTGCACGTGCTCAAAAGCGCTTAAATGTTAGCAAAAAAAAGCCTTTTTTAAAATAATTTCAGTACCGGGACAACACTATTACAGACAACACGAGGGTGTGCTACAGAGGACTGCATTGATTTATTGCTCACCAGGTTACATAGGCTGAAGCAGGGAAGCGTCACCATGGTGTCTATCTGATGCCATGAACTAAAGCCTAGAAAGACACTTAAGTATATTACTCTTTAAGAGATTATGATTTAGTTTGATGCCTAATATGCTTATAATTGTTTAAATTAAACTTAATTGAATGATATTAAAGTGATGTTTACACCATATCTGCACTTTGAAAAATCACAGCAACAGCTGAAGGTTTGTAGACTGCAATATTACAGTGCTGATCCTATATATCCAGGTTTCTTCCCTCCACAGCTTCGCTTTCATTTTTTAAAATGGCAGTGAAATAAGCATATAGCCACCAAGACATCAGCATCCAAAAAAAGAAAAAAGAAAAAAAAATCTAACATATTGGTTGACCAATAATAGTCTTTCAAAAGACTATACGGCCCAATCCCAATTCTATTTTTGTACCCCTACCCCTTCCCCTTCCCCTTGACCCTTAAAATGTGTTAAGAGGAAAGGGCTTCAAAAATTACCCCTAAGATTTGGGACAGCACTACAGCACGATGATAGACATTTAGCATGCTTTTTTGTTATATTTTGAACACTTAGACTATTGACATCAACTGTATGCAGAACATCGACTGTATAGATGGGGAAAAAAAAGAGTTCCACAGACAGCATGAAATATCTGAAATTGGATAAGATTAATATTTCAGAACAACTGTTTAAAAAAAACTGTTTGTGAAAGCAAACCAATCAATTGTACCAACACTAGAAGAGGTTTGTTCCCAGTTTCTTAAAGCAAACAGGCTAAAGGTGCAAAAACTCCCTCAACACTCCACTGCAATTACTAATTATACTCTATCGTTCAAAACTATGAGATCAGAAAGATTTTTTCATTTGAAAGAAATACTATTACCCAGCTATACAACAAGTAAATGCAGTCTTGGTGGGCATAAGATGTGTATCCAAAAAACAATAAATAATCTTATTGATCCAAACGTTAGTTACAATTAGTGTAAATGTTCCTGTAGGATACACACAATTACAAGAATTAACATCCTGTTTGTGAAAGATTAAAGGAATAATTTACCCCAAAATGAACATTTTCTGCTAATTTACTCACTCACAGATCCTCCAAGATTAAGATGTTTTCCTTCAGTTGAAAATTAACAAACATTTAAGCTAAAACCGTAGTCCTTAATGACTCAAATGTAAATGGCATACCAGCACTTTAAGAATTAAAAAAAAAAGACATTCACATGGCTCTGGACTGTATATTGTTCTGTGCAAGAAGCTGAACGTTAGACAACATTATGGCCTGTGACTCACAGCCACAGGCAGTCAAGAGTTGAACTGAAGATCTAATGACCTGGTGAGAAACGTATACATGAACCAAACATCTAAATAGATGGGGTGAACTTTTTTTTTTATAGTTTTTCATGGTTTACATACAGAACTCAAGTATACTATGTTTGGGGGAAAAAAGCTTCCTTTTAATTAAAGGCACAACATATTAAAGCATCTTTGATTTTTTTTTTCTATAAACCCAAACCATAAAAAGAGATTGTATAATGTTATTAGCATGGTCATGGTCAGTGTCACTAGTTAAAAATTCCTTATTTCTTCTAAATACTTGGGATAATGCAAGTACACTGTAAAAAAAAATATATATAAATCAATTAGTCCAGACTGCATATAATTTTAAGTGATTGTAACTTAAGTTAATAATGTTCTAACTTTATTTAATAAGTTATGCAAGCTGTTTTAAGTCAGTTTAAGATAATACAAGTTCAATGGACTCATGGGGTTAATTTGATTCAGCTTAAAAACATAAGAAAACCAGGGTTTTTCTTACAGTGTACATACGCCAGCAAAACACTGTTCTATTGATTTTTGGATATTTTAATAAAAAAAAAACATAAAACTGTGTATATGTTACTTAATTGTGCAATTATGTAAATTAACTGATGGATCAGTTTGCAGAAAAGAATCAAATTTCTCCATTTGCCTTAGGCTGTGCATGACAGATAGTTTCTTGTGCAGACTAATCATACTGTATAAGAAGCAAAGGGTACTAAATATGTTTTTTTGACTCTCTAAATGACAAGTGGCTGTTGACTTGAAACACATGAATCACCAAGGTTTCAGCTCTAACTGCTTCTCAATGTTTGACTAAAGAAAAAGGTGCCACTTTATATTAAGTGGCCTTAACTACAATGTACTTGCATTAAAAAATAAATACAATGTACTTAGTGTTTTCATAATGTTTTGCAAAACACTTTAGGTGCCCTTGAGGTGGGGCACAGGTAAGGTTAGGGACAGGTTTGGTGGTATGGGTACACAAAAAAAAAAAAAAATATATATATATGATCAATTAGTCATGACAGCATATGTTTTAGTTTATTGTGACTTATTAAGCCAAGTTTTATATTTTATACATCACGCAAACTATTTTAAGTCAGTTTAACATTATAGAAGTTCAATGAACTCCTAAGATTAATTTGATTCAGCTTTTTTAAGGCAATTTTACTTATTAAATTTAAAACAATAAAATTTAAGGCAACCAGGATTTTTTACAGTGTAGGTTTGGGGGGAGTGGATTAAAGTGTAAGGGATCATCAACAGTGTAATTTAAGGAAATTATTTTCAGATGTAAATGCATGTATTTAATCAATCATAAGTACAATTTAAAACATGTATTTGCACTGTAATTACACTGCTACAAATGAGTAATTTCAGTATAAGTACATAATTAGGGTTGAGTCGATAGACGATGCTATCGTCGATGGCCAATACACATCATTATAGTGAGCCGGCATCTCAATTTTCTACCCCGCCCCTATCACAGTAGCAACCTGCTCGCGAAAAATACATACTTAGGCCCTGATTACACTAATACGTCTTGGTTTTAAAGTGGCATTTTAGAACAAAAACGATCCACGTCCACACTGGCGTTTCATCTAGCATTTACTAAAAAGATCTCCGTCCACACTATACTGCTGAAAACGCACATCAAACACACACACACACACTCTGGCATGTGCTGCAGCATAAGCGCACATCTGAGCTCCAGGCAGTCAGCACATGCTTTGAGCACAAAATCCCAGAGAGCAGTGCACGTCGGGCAGTTTATCAAGGTTGTACCACTGGATCGCGTCTCACTATAGTTGTTAAACGTGGCATTTAATTAATCTTGTCTCTATCTACCGACTCCTCTGTCTTTTGAATTTGTCAGGTAACATGTCACCGCATCAGTACACTACTTCAATTTTTGGCTTTCAAGCTTGTACTTGGTAATTAAACCTTAGATACTGTTGGTTGGTTGTGCACATTTTTTACCTACCAAGTTTGTCGACGCCATTATAACGACACAGATCACTCTGCCTATTCATGCCAGAGTCCCACGGAAAAAGTGATTGACAGGTGGTAATTTGTGTGTAATTTATCTTTATTTATGATTTGGTTATGGGTAAAGCAAAAAAAATTATAAAAAAAAAAAAAACCATTTATTCACCGCCACCTACGATGATGATGACATCGTCCATCACAATGTTTCACATTAGACATTGTATGTTGCCAAATTAGACATTGCCCAACCCTAGTACATATTAGTGAAGGCCACCTAATATAAAGTGGGACTAAGAAAAACAGCCACTTACTGTATATCTTAGATAATCCAAGAGTAACTTAACTGAAATCTATTTTGATAATGACCAAATGTTTTTATTCGTGCAAACCATCACTTTAACTTGTACTATACAGTAGTGAATGCGAGCTCCCTAGTGAATACTGTGTTATGCTTGTGAAATCAGGGTTATTTTATGTTCATGACAGACTGAACTATTAGAGTCTGGTTGCTTTTCTGTCCAAGGTCTCTTCCTCACGTTGTTCACTGTCACAGTCATTCATTTCTGCTGGCCCAATATCCACTTCACTCTGTTATTGACAAGTCACACTAAAACTCACACACACAAACATTGTTCAAACGCGTCCTTCACCGCAGAACCCCTCATCGCTTCAAGACGAGGCTCAGAGCAGATGAGACCTGGAGCTCTGTGTAGCTTTCTGCACACAGATTTATATTCTCCACATGACGTGCATATATATATATGCGTGTATATGAATAACATTCCAATAGTATCTCTCGTTTACAAGATAACCGAGTTGTATTAAAGAGCCGAATACCATGCATGCACAGCGTGTATGTAAACGTGTATGTGCGTGTGTGTGTGTGCATGAGGGGAGAGAGAGTAATTTGTTACCGGCGAAATGGAGCTGTACTCGGCTTGCTGAGAATATTTTAGCCCTCACATGCTGCTTTGCTGCCTTTGAAATGCAAACAGCTTCACTTCAGCCCCAGCAATCAAAATTAATATATAGACCTCGAAGACAACAGTTATATGTTCATTTCTGTGTAAAGTCTGTGTATTGCAGCATGCCGGTGGGCTGGAAATGGTTCACTGTCTCGGTCCAGATGTTATTACATAAGGGAAATGAGATTTACTAATACTGCAAACATCACTTTGATGACTGTGAGCTGAATAACTTTGAATAAGTAACTTTAGTCCTCCAACTTTTCTTTTGTAATGGAAACTGAATGTGGCCACAATAGAACGATTAATCTGATTCAGATAAAAAGGTATTACATAAACATCCAGGTGTGCTAAAAGTTACTACTCATTTACTGTGAACTCCACTGTACATCTACATGAAATCATTTTGCAGAAGCTTTAATCCTAACTGATTTACAATTGAGACAATAGAAGCAATTAAATCAAAAAAGAACAATATTCAGTGACAAGCCACAGTTAACCTGTGTCTAATATAGGCAGGGCAAGTTTATTTATATAGCACATTTCATATACCGTGGCAATTCAAAGTGCCTTACATAAACAGGAATAAAAGAGACAAGTAAGAGTAAATAAACAAATAGAAAAACAGATAAAAACTGATTAAAATGTGTTAAAACAGGTTATAAAAAAAGTCAAAAACAAAATAATGCGATCTGTCGGACGTAGCACAGTGCTTATTCAGTAAAGGCACTGTGTTTTCAGTCTTGATTTAAATGTGCCTAATGTTGGAGAACATGTGATCACTTCTGGAAACTGATTCCAGCAGCAGGGGACATAGTAGCTGAAGGCGGATTCACCCTGTTTTGACTGAACTCTTGGAATTTCTATATTATTTGATCCTAAAGAGCCGAGTGATCTATTAGGTTTGTATTCAGTGAGCATATCTGTAATGAATTAAGGTCCTAGGCCATTTAGTGATTTATAGACAAGTAATAATACTTTAAAATCTATTCTGAATGTAACTGGGAGACAGTGTAAAGACCTTTTAATAAGTCTTTGTAAATCACCCAATAATTTTAAACATTTATTTAATTCACTTGCTGTTTTTTAAGTAATAATAATTGTAAGAAATAGTTTTGTAAACCGAAAATATAATTTATGGTGATCTGCTATATTCTGTGATCTATTATATTTAAACAGTGTGTTATAGGTTCAGGATCGAGTGTGTGAGAGACAAGCAGATAATCCAAATACAAAGAATAAATATAAATCCAATATGAAAAAAAGACTTCAAACATGGACAAACACAACAGTCCAGAACTGAACAGAAAGGGGAAGTTAAATACACAGAATGATGATGTATACATGGAAAACAGGTGTTACTGACAATGAACTGATGATGCGGGAAAGAGAACAAAGAGACGAGGTCAAACAGAAGGCAAATTAATAAAGATGAAAGCAATACTGGATATTATCTTTATTGTTTTTTAAATTAAATATTACAATAATAGATTTTTTTAATATAATTTATCATTAAACAATTACAAAATAATTTTAGCTATATACCATTCGTTTATATACAGTTAAAGTCAAAATTATTAGTCCTCTTGTGAATTTTTTTTTTCTTTTTCAAATTTTTCCTAAATGATGTTTAACAGAGCAAGGCATTTTTCATAGTATTTCCTACAATATTTTTTTCTTCTGGAAAAAGTCTTATTTGTTTTATTTCAGCTAGAATAAAAGCAGTTTTTAATTTTTAGAAAAACATTTTAAGGTCAATATTATTAGCCCTCTTAAGCAATATTGTTTTTTGATTAACCCTCGTGTTGTGTTCACATCCCGCCTCTTACTTTAGTGTTCCCGGTCAAAATTGACTGGTCTGTTTTAACTGCTCTCATTTAGCATAAAAAACATTTTTCACCACCAAATTTATTCAACATTCTTTAGCTGTGAACAATGTCTCAAAGGTGTATTTAACATGAATTTATAGAATTAGACATAAAAAACTGCAGTGGAAATACAAATAGGCACTGAACCTGTATTACAAAACGAACAATAGATGACATAAATCAAAATACTTTGTTTCATTACTAATAGACAGCTCCCTAAAATAACTATCTCAGGGTTTGAGCAAAGAAATTAAAAGTTTAATCCATCTGAATGATTTATTAACCAGCAAAGCACAAACAAAATAGTATACTTTCCTTTTGAGTATTGAGTACTTGAAATTTTATTCAGTCCTTCAATTTGACTATATTAGTCTGCTAATACAGGGGATATTGACTGAGGATATAGACTTTGAGCATGGACACAGAACTAGCACTAGTTATACTTTGGTCATTTTGAGCAAGATGCTAATGGTCTAAATAAATAAAATAATTCCAATAAAATAATTGATGCTAAGCTAAAAGTGCTTCTGAACTGCACAAAGGTACGCAAGCTGTCACTGGAGTGGTACCTTTCCAAATGTTTGTACTTAAAGGGTCCATATTGAAACCTCAAAGAATATATTAGTACCTAAAAATCTTAAGAGGAACATTTTTGTACTTTTTAGGTACTAATATGTACCCTTGAGGTATAAAAATATGGACCTTTTAGGTACAAATTTGTACCTTTTGAAAAGGTACCACCCCAGTGACCACTTGCATACCTTTATTTCTAAGAGTGTGGTACACTCAGAGATAGGCTGAACAAAGAATGACAGAAAGAAAGAAAGTTTAGAAACAAACACAGCTCGATTCACATAACAATTGTTTTATCAGGAAGTAGATTTACGCTGGCGGATCCAACGCTATCTCATGGCAATTCATAACTTATTGATTGAGTATCTAATACGTATGATCTCATTCATACAATTTAGTACGATTTGCTTATCCTCAATGATGGTTGGGTTTAGGGGTGGGGTTGGGGGCCATGCCTGCTTTTAAAAATCCAACATTTTCATACGACTGAACTTGTACGAATTAGCCACTAAACTGACAAAATGTAAAATAGTTACGTTTTCTTGTGAGATCAGGCTGGAGGATTGGCACATAAGAGCGGAAAAGGGATGTGTACCTGCAAAAGACATTATTCAGTCTGAAATATGTGTGTGTGT
>CAIGQZ010032240.1:4078956-4101045 GCA_903798205.1 Danio tinwini | reverse complement strand
TATATATATAAAATGGGCTAATAATTCTGACTTCAACCATATACATTGTGATATAAATGCAATTTCACCAGATGACTTAATATCTCTATTTGAAAAAAATATATAATGCTAGAATAATTGGGATGATTCTGCATGTGTATCTCCATAAAATCTAATAAATGTTCTTTAAAATTCTTTAGGGCCCCCCAGCACATTTTTTCAGTTGTCTGTGTTATTTGCAGTGCACTTCTTTATTTGCATGTGTTGTAAAGTATTTTCATGCGCATGTTTAGTCAGAGATTGATGAATTAATGTTTACTATTTGCATCTCCAAAAAAAATCTAACAAACAATCTAGAAACTTTTTGATGTCCCCCAACAAATTTTCATTGTGGTCTGTGCTATTTGCAGTGCATTTCTGTATTTGCATGTGTTGTGAGTATTTTCATGCACATGTTTAGTCAGAGATTGATGAATTAATGTTTACTATATGTGTCTCCATAATATCTAATAAACAATCTTTAAATGTTTGGGATCCACCAACACAGTTTTTTATGTTGTCTGTGTTATTTGCAGTACATTTCTGTACTTGCATGTGTTGTGATTATTTTCATGCATAACTATCTATAAATGCAAATCAAGAAAAAGATACAAGTATTCAAGTACATTAACTAAATGATAACAATAATTCAATAAAATTAATTGTAGTTAAGGTCACACATGGTACAATATAATACAAACTTAACATTGCATGTATATCCTGCAAAGTGACTATTGCGAATGATCACATTGAGATATCGATGCTGAAACAATATATTATGCAGCCCTAGTGCACATTTTGAACTAAACTTCTAAACTACTTAGTAAATTACAATTTGTAAAAAAAAAAACTAGTAAAAAAATGGATTATGGCTTTGGTTGGTCCAAAGAATGTAACTAAATTTAAATTAAACAATTCAGTTATGTTTTTCTATTAAAACCAAAAGAGTTGTGTTGGAAAAAAATCTAAAAAGTAAGTTTTCAAAATTTAAACAGCTCGCACAAAAATGGGGTTTTGTATTGCTTCTGCAGTACCGCATTTTGGTCAATAGTTGGAGTAATATCTGCACATGCGCAGTTTCAAAATGACACAGGAAGTAAGAAATCGCTCATCACAAAGCAGGGTGAATCGGCTTTCAGTTACTATGCCCCTTGCTGCTGGAATCAGCTTCCAGAAATGATCAGATGTGCTCCAACATTAGGCACATTCAAATCCAGACTGAAAACACATCTGTTTAGCTGTGCCTTTACTGAATGAGCGTTGTGCTACGTCCGACAGATCGCACTATTGTTCTTTTCTTTTTATTCTTTTATAACCCATTTTAACACATTTTTATCTGTTTTTAATCATTATTATTAGCTTTTTTTATTTTCTTACACTTGTCTTTTTATTCTTGTTTATGTAAAGCACTTTGAATTGCCACTGTGTATGAAATGTGCTATATAAATAAACTTGCCTTGCCTTGCATTATAGTTCGAAAAATGTAGTTTTTGCACTCCTGTGAAATAATATACTTGGTTAACTTTAATATATAATAATTCCCCCAAATAAAAAGTTGCAAACGATGGTAGTAAGGAATAGTTTCTACATTTTTAAATGAGTGTTCGGTACATGTCAAGTGGTTTTATCAAGGTTTAATGCCAGTTTTAATAATTTACAGTACATAATATTAAAAGGTTGTGTTGGCACGTTTTTACTTAACAGTATCTAATGTTATTATTCAAGCCTGTTCACTCAAAAAACACTTGACGTTAAGCATGTGACACTTAAATAAGACGACATCTAGCTTTTTAAATGCAAGCTTTTTTGGTCATCTAACATATTTAAACTTTTAGGTTTAGTAGTTTGCAGTGTTTTGTTTTTATCATTAAAAATGTATTGTTTTAAATTGTGTTTACAAAACTTTGGTCACTCACAATCCCTTTTCTCCCTCACAGGTTTGGAGTTCAGCCTCTAAAGTCCCATATCTGGCTGTGAGAAGACCGTGGATCGTAATTTAGCATTCATATTTTAGCTTTAATCTATATAGTTATTTAAGTTCAATAACTAAATGATGTTGTGTTGATTGAACTGAGCAACATTACATTCCCTTTATGTAACTAGCTTAAGTTCACTAAAATAAATGTTCTTATTTTAAGGTAACTTAACTTGGTTAAGTGGAACCTGTTGACATACAAAGTTAATTAAAACCAACATATAATTTTTAAGTGTACTCAATTACATTAATTTTGAGTACTTGTAAACAATTACTTTATACCACTTTCTGTGTCATAACACTCATTTAATTATCTAAATTTTTATCTACCTGTTCTGGTTCAATTTATCCAAGATCGCACACACTCAGACAGTGGGAGAGACGGAGAAAGCTGTGTTTCTTCTTTTGCTCGGAAAACCACTGGGAGATTAATCTAGCACCTGAGAAGAGCCATGATCAGAGACTCAGAATTTCACACAAGGCAATTAAGAGAGAAAATTAGGCACATTTAGAGCCACTCACACACAGCAGACGAGTCCCTAATGGGTCCCTTATGGTGGGAAAAAAAATATCCAGGGTGTCTGCAATGACAGTCCTGCTCCATGGACTTTCTTTGATCACAGCTCTGTATGGGACATCTGTGTATTTGTTTGTGTGTGTTCGGATTACGCTTGGTGACACCTCAACAGCAGCAGATGTGAGATGTGCGGAAAAAGACAGATTTGTATCAGTGCCTCTGGCTTTTTAATGACCAAGGATTTTATGTGTAGGGAAAATGGATCAAAGGCTGTGAAGATTATGGAGCAGTAGAATATATATATTCAGAATTATGTACCGTCAGGTTTTTTCATAGTATTTTATGTATACTAAGAAGAGATTGCACATACTGCAAAATGTTACAAACTGTAAAACAGCAGGAGGGAGCTGTTGCTGGAAAGATGTGGTGGTTTCAGCAGTTCGGGTGGAAGTTGGTAACTTATCACAACAGAGAGGAACAGAGAAGGTGAAGGTTTTGGAGGGTGATTATCATTTATTAAAAAAAAAAGATGTTTACCGAAATAGTGCAACTCTAACACAGCTGACATACTAATATGCACATTAAAAGTAAAGTGATTGAGCCCATTAGGTATATACTAACGTAAAGTAACTAATTAACATTTTTTATGTAATATGTCCATATTAATCAGTCCTTAACAAATAATTTGAGTGAGTCTTTGAATTATTAATTCCATGCTCCATATATATGACTCAGACTATGCAGTGCCACTGATGCGATCCAAGACCAGCGACGAGACGATCCCAAGGCTCCCGGACCAGGCCGTATCCTGAGCTGCTACTGTGGTGGTCATGATGGAGAGCATAAGACTGATTCCTCTGATGCTCCAAGGACAGACGTGTCTTCGCGGAGGTCCAGCTACTGCGCCTAGACTGCAGCTCTGCACAAGACGTTTGGCCATAGGAGAAATGGTCGTGCCCAACTGAGCCTGGTTTCTCTCGAGGTTTTTTAAATTCTTCACTTTCGCCAATTGGTGAAGCCACTGGCTTGCATGGTTCGGGATCTGTAGAGCTGCGCATCGATGGAATTGCTCCTCAGTGTTTGGACTCTCAGTAGTGATTATTAAACCACACTGAACTGAGCTAAACTAAACTAAACTGAACTTAAACACTGAAAACTGAACTGACACTTTTCAATTCACTATAAACTTCCATGTGAAGCTGCTTTGACACAATCTACATTGTATAAGCGCTATACAAATAAAGATGAATTGAATTGAATTGAATTGAATATAAGGGCTGTGCAAAAATATCTATCTATCGCAATCATTTTTTTTTTACGATTTTTTACGAGTGCAACCTGAGAAGAACATCCAAACTCCAAACAGTGCCACAAATGCCAACTGGCCCAGCCAGGACTCGAACTAGCGACCTTCTTGATGTGAAGTGACAATACTAACCACTGAGCATTTAATATATAATGTAATATAATATAATATAATATAATATAATATAATATAATATAATATAATATAATATAATATAATATAATATATTTTCCCAGTGATGGGTTGCAGCTGGAAGAGCATCCGCTGCGTAAAACATATGCTGGATAAGTTGGCAGTTCATTCCGCGGTGGCAATCCCGGATTAATAAAGGTAAAAGAATGAAAATGAAAGAATGAAAACATAACATAACATAAAACATAATTACCAAGACTAAATCAGATTGCACCTGCTTAAATCAAATTTATTTTCTAACAACCCAGCCTTATAATTTTAGTTTGACATTCTGTTTCTTTCTAAATATTGTGCAGTATGCAGTCAATAGGACTGTATATAGTGTGCTATGACATAAACAACATTCCAAATCCTCCACATCACACACAGAGTAAAAGTGATGATTTAGACTTAAATTACTCCAAAACACCTTTTCTTTATGGTGAGCTGTCTGTAAGCTTTGAGTGGGCCTCTGATGCACAGGGCCTGATGCAATGCGAGTGTGATGATGAGCCGACAGTCATGCCTGTGTTTGGCGTCTGACACCTCGGTTTCTGTGAAGTGTTGTGAATCTGTCTATGATGCTGCACTGGGAGAGATGCTGACAGCTGCTGTGTTCCTGCTTATCACAATGCACAAACATATGCATGAAGAAACAAACAGCACCATGGACAGAGACACACTCCCTACACCTCACAGCTGCCCTGTCTGATCATCACGTACTGTATATCCTCAGCCAGCCAGCATAAAGTTGCATAAATTATCGCATTGTTTTCATTAGCCTTTATGTTTATTTTGTATTGAACTCAGTATTTAGTCATGCTGAAAAGGGAAAGGTATTTGGAGATAATAATGCTAAAAAAATATATATATCAAATACAAATACAGTGCTCAGCATAAAGGAGTACATCCCATGAATATTTTTTATCAACTTCTCAGTGAATATGAGTAATATATATTGGTGCATTTGAACAGAACAGATTTTTTAAACAGAAATATATATTAAAGTAATATTTGTCACAGAACATCTTTAGAAATGGAAAGATAATACAATTAAAATAAAAAATAAATTAATAAATCAAACTACAACATTCTTTCAACAAAAGTGTATATATTTTTTGTTTCTCTTGATTTTAGCCATTTTTGATTTTTTTTAATTATTTTTCCCTAAAATATAAATGTAGGCTACTAATGTTTGAACTATTATCATAAGTTAGTTTGTTGGATTAGCTCCAGATTTGGCTTCAGTACTGACTAATCTAATGTATATGCACAAATATAATATTGCAAAGCTTCCTATAGAAAAAAATAATTTCAAAAAGAATTTTGTGGGGGTGTACTCATATATGCTGAGCACTGTTTACCAATAGAAATTTGTCTTTTTAAAAATTTGAATAGATTTAATGATTAATTACTTATTTATTTTAATTCATTCATGATTCAGTATCAGCTTTAAAGTTTTGTATAAAGGAGGTTCAGATGTTTTAAATAGAACCGTAAACATTATTTGTTTAGTGTATTTATTAACTCATTCATAAGTTATTATTATTAATATTATTATTATTATACACTGTGGAAAGGTAAGCATGATCGAACACCCAATGAGAGGGGAGAGCATGCTCAGAGCCCGGCGGCTAATCAGCAGGCCAATCAGAAATAATAAATAACACCTGTTTATTCTAGTGATTGGGCCGGAGAGACACCCTTCTTAAAGGAGAGGAGAAGGAGCAGCCGGGAGAGAAGAGAACACACACATACACACACACACGCACAGCTACACGTGGGGTGTAAGTACCTTAAAAATAAAAAGGCAATTACTTACCTTATATCGCCGACCCTGTCTTCTTCTTCCACACAACAACGAACTATATTACAGTGGTGCCGAAACCCGGGAAGGAGAAGAGCCTCACTGCCAGAATGACCACTCCGTCAAGGCTGCCATTTGCGGAAGCCATCCAGGCCCTTGTGGTCCTCCACCAACAACAACATGATGCACTGGTGGAACTGAAGAATGTCCAGGACCAACATTTCCAAGTCCTCATGCAGGCCCAGCGGGAGGACCGCGAGCAAATCCGGAGTCTGCTGTCCCAGGAGATCCGGCCCGCTCCGACATCTGCCGCCCACCCTCCCATTACATTCCAGAAAATGGCGTTGGAGGATGATCTGGAAGTGTTCCTGGACCTCTTCGAAAAGATGGCGGAGGTGTGTGGCTGGCCGCGGGCCGAGTGGCCGGTACGAGTCATCCCGCTGCTCTCGGGCGAAGCCCAGATCGCTGCACAACAGCTACCGGCCCAGAATCTCCTGGAGTATGCTCATCTGAAGCGAGCCATTCTCCAGCGGGCCGGCCGCAACCCAGAGGAGCAGCGTCAGCGCTTCCGGTCACTGGAGCTGACTGAAAGCGGCCGGCCCTTCGCGTTCGCCCAGCACCTCCGTGACGCCTGCCGCAGATGGCTGATAAAGGATGGCCGGACCACTGCCCAGCTGGTGGATGCCGTGGTACTGGAACAGTTTATCACCCGCCTCCCCTCCCGAACATCGGAGTGGGTCCAGTGCCACCGGCCAGACGATCTGGAGACGGCCATCTGGCTGGCGGAGGATCACCTGGTGGCGAGGTCCAGGGTCGGCGAAATAACCTCTCTCTCTTCTCCCCCTCTGTCTCCTTCTCCTCTTCCTGTTCCCAGGCCCAGACTGCGGGGACCGCCCACACCAGCACCCAGACGGCGGTGCACAAAGGCGGATCCGCCGAGCGTCCCAACAGGGGCGGGCGCCTATCCAGAAAGAGGGGTGGAGCCACAACCCCTGGCGGTTCCCCAGACAGCGCCAGGTCTCTCTCCGGTTCAATCGGTTGGTCTTGCTGGCCCCGGGGGTATAGCAAGAAGGTCTGGGCCGATGCATTGGCGTCGCGGGGACGAGAATAGCGCACCAAAAATTTACTCCGCGAAGGAGGTGAGTGCGTTGTTTCGCGTCCCAGCCAGGCCAATCGTCGCCCCCGGTCGCGACGGGCTATACCGGATACCTGTGAGTATAAAAGGGGGTACATATCAAGCTTGGGTGGATTCGGGGTGTAACCAGACCTCCATCCACCAAAGCCTGCTTCAAGACCCGGCATTGGATACAAGCCGCACGGTAAGGGTAAGGTGTGTGCACGGGGATGTAATTCACTACCCGCTAACGGCTATGGATATTCAATTCAGGGGTAAAAAGCATAACGTAGAGGTGGCGGTTAACCCACACCTCAAACACCCGCTAATTCTGGGAACCAATTGGCCTGGATTTAATAGATTATTAGGGGTCTTATGTGCGGGTGTTTCTTGGAAAAAGAAATCGCCGGAGAGGGGGCGGGTCGCTCAGCTGGGGGAATCCCAAGCCATGACGTCACGCGCTGACTCAGGGGAAGGGCTGGGAATTTCCCGGTGTAAAGACTTTCCCCTGGAGCAGTCGCGTGGTGACACGCTGAGACATGCCCTCGAAAGAGTGCAAGTCATAGATGGGCAAAACCTCCAGCCTGATCGACCCCTCTCCAATCCTTATTTTGCGATTATTAATGATAGGGTGTATCGAGTGACCCAAGACGCTCAGACAAAGGAAGATACAACCCAATTATTAGTACCAAAGAGCCGTCGGGAAATGCTTTTCCAGGCGGCTCATTCTAATCCTATGGCCGGACATTTAGGTCAGGTGGCCACACTAAATCGTCTCATGGCCCGATTCTTTTGGCCGGGCATTCACGGTGACGTCAGCAGATGGTGCGCTGCGTGTCGTGATTGTCAGCTGGTAAATCCACCGGCCACCCCAAAAGCGCCATTGCGCCCGTTGCCAGTTATGGAGATCCCCTTCGAGAGAATTGGGATGGATCTCATCGGGCCATTAGAGCGATCCGCACGCGGGCACCAGTTTGCATTAGTCCTGGTGGATTATGCAACCCGATACCCGGAAGCAGTAGCGCTCCGTAACATCTCGGCAAAGAGCATTGCGGAGGCTCTGTTTCGCATAATCTCCCGAGTGGGAATCCCCAAAGAGATTCTCACTGATCAAGGCACCGCGTTCATGTCACGCACCATGTGCGAGCTTTACGGATTATTGGGCGTTAAATCAATTCGCACTAGTGTCTATCACCCACAAACAGACGGGCTGGTGGAACGATTTAATCGCACACTTAAATCCATGATCCGTAAATTCGTTCACGAGGACGCGAAAAATTGGGATAAGTGGTTAGAGCCCTTGTTATTCGCTGTGCGGGAGGTTCCCCAGGCCTCCACGGGGTTTTCCCCCTTCGAGCTTCTCTACGGCAGACAGCCCCGTGGGGTTTTAGATGTCGTTAGAGAGGCTTGGGAGGACGAGCCTTCAAACAGTAAAAATGAAATTCAATATATTCTGGACCTTAGAGCAAAACTCCACACACTGGGGCGGCTCTCTACGGAGCATTTGCTTAAGGCCCAGGATGACCAACGCCGGCGTTATGACAGGGGCACTAAACTACGCAAATTTTCACAGGGAGATAAAGTCCTTGTACTGCTACCCACTTCCAGCTCTAAATTACTCGTCAAGTGGCAATGGCCGTTTGTGGTCACACGACGAGTCAACGATCTCGATTATGAGGTAATGCGTTCGGACAGGGCTGATTCACGTCAGATATACCACATTAATCTGCTGAAGCAGTGGAGGGAGCCGGAGGAGGTGATGCTGGCTACGCTTATTAACAACGAGGATGACCTGGGACCAGAGAGCACGGGCCGACAGCGGCCAGGCACTCTGGTCACCGGCGGTGACCATCTCTCAGCGAGCCAGCTCATCGATATCCGGCACCTTCAACGTGAGTATTCTGACGTGTTCTCACCCCTGCCCGGTCGTACTAACTTGATCCAGCACCATATCGAGACCGAACCAGGCATGGTCGTTAGGACCCGGCCATATCGCCTACCTGAACACAAGAAAAAAGTGTTTCCGGAAGAATTGAGTAATATGTTGAAAATGGGTGTAGTAGAAGAATCCCACAGTGACTGGGCCAGCCCGATCGTCTTGGTACCCAAGACTGATGGTTCGGTCCGGTTCTGTGTGGATTACAGAAAAGTCAATGCTGTGTCGAAATTCGACGCATATCCAATGCCGCGTATTGACAACTTGCTTGACCAGTTAGGTGCTGCTCGATATTACTCAACGTTGGATTTGACAAAGGGTTATTGGCAGATCCCCTTATCTCCAATATCCCGTGAAAAAACAGCCTTCACAACGCCGTTTGGATTGCACCAATTTGTGACACTTCTGTTCGGGCTGTTCGGGGCACCGGCTACGTTTCAGCGGCTGATGGACAAAATACTTGGCCCTCACTCCGCATATGCCGCTGCTTATTTAGATGATATCATCATTTTCAGTAATGATTGGCAGCGGCATATGCAACACCTGAGGGCGGTATTGTCATCGCTGAGGCGGGCCGGGCTCACGGCCAACCCGAAGAAGTGCGCAATTGGGCGAGTGGAGGTAAGGTATCTGGGCTTCCACTTAGGTCACGGGCAGGTGCAGCCCCAAATTGATAAGACTGCAGCTATTGCAACCTGTCCGAGACCTAAGACCAAAAAGGAGGTGAGACAGTTTTTGGGACTGGCAGGATATTATAGGCGTTTTGTTCCTAATTATTCGGCCCTCGTCAGCTCATTGACTGATCTCACTAAAAAAGAGGGACCAGATACCGTCCAATGGTCGGAGCAGTGCCAACAGGCCTTCTCAAAGGTAAAATCTATACTTTGCGGGGGGCCGCTATTGCACGCTCCTAACTTTGCTCTCCCCTTTATTTTACAGACGGATGCGTCCGATCAGGGTCTAGGGGCGGTTCTCTCCCAGGAGGTGGCAGGAGTGGAACGGCCGGTGCTGTACATTAGCCGCAAACTCAGTAAGAGTGAGGCTAAGTACAGCACCATAGAAAAGGAGTGTTTGGCGATAAGGTGGGCCATTCTCACTCTTCGCTATTACCTCCTGGGCAGGGAATTCGTCCTCTGTTCAGATCATGCTCCTCTCCAGTGGCTCCACCGCATGAAGGATACCAACGCGCGGATCACCCGTTGGTATCTAGCGTTACAGCCTTTTAAATTCAAGGTGGTCCACAGGCCGGGTGCACAGATGGCGGTAGCTGACTTTCTCTCCAGGGCGGGGGGGGAAGGGCTGCAGGCCGGACGGCTCCCCGGCCTGAGGCGGGCGATGGGGGTATGTGGAGAGGTAAGCATGATCGAACACCCAATGAGAGGGGAGAGCATGCTCAGAGCCCGGCGGCTAATCAGCAGGCCAATCAGAAATAATAAATAACACCTGTTTAATAACACCTGTTCTAGTGATTGGGCCGGAGAGACACCCTTCTTAAAGGAGAGGAGAAGGAGCAGCCGGGAGAGGAGAGAACACACACATACACACACACCCGCACAGCTACACGTGGGGTGTAAGTACCTTAAAAATAAAAAGGCAATTACTTACCTTATATCGCGGACCCTGTCTTCTTCCACACAACAACGAACTATATTACATACACATTATTGAATTTATTTATTTTTCTTTTGGGAGTGTTAAGTATAAACTTTTTGAATCTTTAGATAAAAGGATTTTGCTATTTTCTAATGGCTTATTACCTATTGTTATTGTCTATTATTAAAATATTGGCTGTTTATTTGTAATTACAAAGTACTTATTCTGCATGATTTTATTCTGCATCCCTAATCCTACTTGATATCTTAACCAAACTAATCAACAGGCTCATTCTACATACATTCTGGAGATCGTGATTTATGTAGCCAAAGGTATGTATGACATGTTGGCCGAGCCCAACTGAGCCTGGTTTCTCTCGAGGTTTTTTTTAAATCTTCACTTTTGCCAATTGGTAAAGTTTTTTTCCTCGCCGCTGTCGCCACTGGCTTGCATGGTTAGGGATCTGTAGAGCTGCGCATCGATGGATTTGCTCTTCAGTGTTTCGACTCTCAGTAGTGAATATTAACCCACACTGAACTGAGCTAAACTGAACGACCTGAACTTAATCTCTGAAAACTGAACTGACACTGTTTCAATTCACTATATTCTTCTATGTGAAGCTGCTTTGACACAATCTACATTGTATAAGCGCTATACAAAGATCAATTAAATTGAATTGAATGATGTCTTTAAAACGAACACTACGAGATGGTATGACCCCTTTCCTTTTTTGTGCTTACCAGCTGACCGCTTACCTCCATTTGGACAGCTTTTCTGCTGTTACCAGTTTGTCCAGTGGGTTGCCGTGTACATTGGCTGACTTGAGATACAGAAAGGAGTTAGTTGACCACGATGATGGAGTTTGAGTCCGGCAAAGAACAGTTTCAGATAGCAGATTCCAGATCAATTGGTGCTTTTGAAAACGCTGTGGGTTGGGTTTAGGGAAGGAGGAGGATGGGTCAGTCGGTCGGTCAGTCATTCAGTCAGTCAGTCGACAGCAACCTCTGGTGGATTTACGTGAGACAAGCAAGCGCAAATGGCACTAGCAAGAGAAATTTAAGATCTCAAAAAGTGTACACAGCGGCCTCTGGTGGATTTGTGAAAATAAAAACGGCAAACAAACATAGCTCCTGCAACGTATTTGGTGCTCTCCAGAAATGTACATAGCGGTACATTTTCAGAATGAGCCTGGGTTGAAACTAACCTTAATAACTACTAAATAAGCAGCAAATCAGGAATTTATTGAGGCAAAACTCATAGTTAATGGTCTGCTAACAGTGAGAATTGTATCTCAACACAAAGTGTAATCAAATTTTAGATTTAAAAACTTCTTATAATTTATTGTATTATTAGTTGATAGTGCACATTCCTCAGTTGTATTTTTTGGGGAGGTCTGTATAAGCAGTAGTGTTGCCATGCAGCTAGCTGAAGTTTGGAAAAGAACCACAGAGTGAAACTAACAAATAGATTTAACGAATAGATTTAGAGCCTCAGACAGCTGAGCATTGACAGCATGACAATAGGACATAACCGACACTCCCTGACCTCATACAAGCAAACACACCATTCTCCCGCTATCTCTAGTTGCAGGTCATACCTGCCCTGCCGATACTCAAACTGCTTTATTGTACAACACCAAACAAAAAGCTCAGCATAAGCAGCAGCAGCCGTCACTGCGTTTTAAATGACTTGCTGAGATGCGGTGAATGTCATTTCCATAACATTGCAACAGAAAGATCTTTAAAGTCTCCCTGAATTTATAAATTTTTTTGAGTTTTGATATATTAACCTGTTCACTGGTAGGTTTAAACCTTGAAAACCATGATCTTAAAAATGTGAGAAACCAGGAAAATGAGGCCAAAAAAAATTCTAGATTTAACAGTTTTGCTTCTTGTGTATAATATGCCGTGATGCAACAAAAACAGCGAATCACAGAAACTGATTTTCAACCAGAGTTTCAAATTTAAACATGAAATTTCACAAATTCCTTGAGACTTGAGAATAAGCATGGCAGATGAAAAAGCAAATAAGCAGCTGTGCTGTTGCCACAAATCGACAAGCTGTACTGTCCAAATCCACATCAGTTTGTGCAGTTCTATGAGTCTTTTTTATTGTTCCATCATTTGTCAGCTTGCTTTCTGACTGGACACGGTTTGGTTTCACGTGAAATCTCCAGCTCGTATAAGCATTTGTGCTCGCGGTTGCCCACAAACATCAGGATTTCTGATAGTAAATATTCAACATGAGACGGTGGCATGTGAAGTTTATATTTTAGTTTAATATTTCTGCAAGGTCATGGCAAAACAACACTATAAACTTCTATGACAATTATCTCCTCAGGTACAGATTATGTGCTGTATTCAGTGTTAAATGATACCAATGCGAGTTTGAACACCACTTTACATAACATTTATTGCCATACTGCTTAAAGTAGCAGCAGATAGCTAATACACTTCAGATCTTGAAAAAAAAAAACCAGTTTAAAAATGAAAGTTGGTAGCTCATTGCAAACAAACAACGTCTGTCACTCAGTCTATATACTTTTAATTAAGTTAAGTAGGTTAAATATGTATTAATTAGATTATAACCCTTACCATTTAATCAGAAATGCAGTCAGTAGTATTACAATATTTATGTGGTGTTGCATCCTATTTAGGGCAGACAGCCAAATTCCTTGTCGCTGAAATATTGAATATTTTTGGTCTCCCTAGAATGAGCTTTTTGTTAGCAGCTTTACTCTGTATTGCATTTAGTTACCATGGTGACAGAAAAAGCTTCAATTAAGAAATTAAAATTTTGGTCAGAAATACGGTCAGTTACATTGTAAATTCTGTACATTCTAAATTCCCTTTGTGGGACGTATAAATAACAATCCCACAAGGGACTGCACTGGTTAAAGTTATCTGAAATTTGTGTGTGTGCGTGTTCCAGAACAATGACAAAAATAGCATTTAAAAGATATAATTCTAGGTGGCACAGTGGTTCAGTGGTTTGCATTGTCACCTTACAGCAAGAAGTTCAGTGGTTTGAGTCCTGGCTGAGCCAGTTGGCATATCTATGTGGAGTTTGCATGTTCTCCCCGTGATCGCTTGGGTTTCCTCTGGATGCTTTGGTTTCCCCCACAGTCCAAAGACATGCGTTATAAGTGAATTGGGTAAACAAAATTGGGCATAGTGTATGAGTGTGGTTGTGAATAGGTGTCTCCCAGTAATGGGTTGCGGCTGGAAGGGCATTCGCTGCGTAAAACAGAAGCTTGAATACTTAGCGGTAAATTCCACTGTGGCGACCCCTGATAAATATCCCTTATTTATCAGGGGTTGCCACAGTGGAATAAACCGCCAACTAGCCGAAGGAAAACGAATGAATGAAGATATAATCCTTCAACACTTTCAGTTTCCCATTTCCACTCATAACAATTAATATTTTTATGACATCTCTACACACTTCAACATATCATCGGGTCTAGACCAATCAAATGCTAATATCTTTAAGTATCTGAATTGTCCAGTAATTTACCCACATGTAGTTAGTTAGATATTTCATACTGAGGGTTCGCATAAACTCTTGCATATAACAGTAGCCAGCACAGTTCTGATCTGAACTCTTCTAGAATTATTAGTTGTAACAATACAGGGAGAAAACCCCAGAAAAGAAACAGACATGATAGCAGTGGAGAAATGACTGTGCTTGTGTTTACTTCACCAACTCTTAGGCCCAAGCCCAATTCTATTTTTGTACCCCTACCCCTTCCCCTTGGCCCTTGAAACAAAGTGTGAAGAGGAAGGGCTTCAAAATTTAGCCCTAAATATGAGACACCACTACAACACCTGCACAGGTCGTCATATATTATCATGAGCTTGTATTTTATATGAGATCAACAATGGCAACTGCTGTAGTTATTCCAGTTGCAATTTTTTTTGGTATTTATCTTCAGAAAATCACTGAAGGCAAGAATATCATGTTATCATAACGATATACTGTGGCAATAAGATCGTAACTGTGCTGTTTATTTACACCCTGGTCATTTTCATCTATGTAAACACACGAAAACAACATTACCATTATACCACTAGACATTTATGACATGGGATTCGAGTGTCATAGAGTGTCAGATGTAAGGGTATGTTGTGGGACTGTTATACAGGAGTTATTGTAAGAGATTATAGATTAATGTAGCCAAATTTAGCATTTTTTGAAACAAACGCCGTTATGAATGTGTTAAAACGTGCTTGTTTGTTGTAAAAATTTATAATAATGACAAAAAAAAAAACTAATTTGTGCATCTTCCGTGTGCAGGTAAGCTGCCGTTGTAGATGGTGTATTCTGGGAAATTTTCATATCCATTGGTTTTAAGTGTGGTCCTGAAAACTCTCAGTTTCAAGGTCTATCTAGACCCTCCCCTTAGCCCTAGGCCTTCAAGCTAAAGAGAATTGGGACACCCCTACCCCTTCATGTCAACGTGCTAAATGAGGGGGAGGGATAAGGGCAAGGGCTAAGGGGGGAGAATTGGGATTGGGCCTTAATATCAGAGCTGTGATAAACAAAACACTATTGTTTACTTATTATTATTATTTTTTTTTTAAATGAGAGTTGCTACTTAATATGCCCTGCCCTTGTCTTTATGTTTCAGCAGAAATTACGTCACACATTGAACAAAACTCTGCAATTCAAGGCACTTCTGGTACTTTTAAAATCACATGCTTCTGATGTTGCTGGCGAGGTCAGGTCGAGATGAAATAACAGAGAACTAAGTGAAGTCAAACTCGTCTTTGATTCTTTCTGCAGCTCATCAGTATCATCTCTTCTCAAACTGAATGTATTCAGAGGGAATGATGAAAGAGAGCCTTCATCAGCAGCTCTATCTGTAAAAACCAAAGATTAAAGAGAGAGAGAGAGAGAGAGAGAGAGAGAGAGAGAGAGAGAGAGAGAGCAGAGAAAAGGGATCTGTGCTTTGTTACATAGTGGTGTAGTAGCAGTTTAATGAAGTTTGATGGGTATTAACATGTTATGACAACCAAATTGTCATAAACATAATACAATGCTTCTTCCTCTTGATGTTCTTGATGCTAATTTTATAGTAAATTAGCTTTGAGAAAGAATGTGTGTAGATAGTACATGCATTTGATTCAGTAGAGTGATAGCACAGGAAAGAAATAGACTGTCTTTGTCAATTAAATCTTTTGTCATCTTTAATGAAACAAACTGTTTCACTGTTTGTAGCAGTCACTAAAAAAGTGCAGAAATAACCCAGAATTAAACGTGAAATACTGAAATAGAAAGACTGAAACAGTATTTTCTTAACAACAATTTCTTACATTTATAATGTGATGCTAATTTAGGATGTAATTAGCATCGTGCATTTATGTTCACGATTCAAAGTGTAATTAGCATTGTATCGCTGCTTGTTGTATTATTAAATGTTAGCTGTGTAGCATAATTAACTCTGAATAATTGTGTGCGGTATATCAATGTTAAGAATGTAGTTTAATTAGCTATGTACAGTATATTCAAGTTAATATTGAAATCTTAAAGCAGAGTGTAAATTATTATGTACAGCCATGTAGTTGTCTGTGTTTTCCTTTTCTTTTTTTGGAGCCACTTATACATTTATTTAATTTAAAATACAGTAAGTACGGATGCTATTGTTTATACAGATATATATATATATATATATATATATCAAACGTTTTTTTTTTAAATAAACCCACTTCAATAAACCCTAACGGACAGCTGTTAGCCGTATTAGTATATGTGCCTGAATCAGACAGAAAATGAAGAGCATACATCTGAACCTCATCCCTGCTCTCTAAAATAAATTGTGACAGGTGTCTTTTACATATATTTGCAATAAGCATGTGTTAGTGATATAATTTGTTCACATATATTTGCGAGTTTGTTATTTGAGATGTAGAACGCATAGAGAGATGCTGTTGCGCTGAAGAAGATTGTGGGTGTTTACAGCAATTTGACAGATAAATATGAATTTGTAGTTAAATTGTTAGTGGTGCCAAACAACATTTCTTGTTGTTTATGTCCTTGTTTACATCCTCACTGCAACATATGGTTAACACTAGAAACTATGCATGTAATTGATCAATTTTAACAAATAAAAATACTTACAGGTTGTGGCTCACAATTCACAGCTTCATCAGTTGGAGGAGTTTTTAGCTGAATCCAGCACTGAATTGAGCAGGGATTAAATTGTAAGCACTTCTCTCTTTGTGTCATGTCCTTTGGAAACCCAAATACAGAAACAGAACTAGCTCTGTGGAAATAGCAGCGTTTGGACGGCATTTTTAGCTTTCTCGGCTATAACATTACAGCGCCTCTGGCCATGCCCCTTCACTGCATAGTGTGTATGTGCGTTGTGAAACTAAAGCGCTTGGGATCTCACTAGCCCGGATGCATTTTTTGTAGTCCCCAACTTTTGCTAATCTAATTCTGTAAAAGCCAATGTCTTCCTTTGCACTGAACTTTAAAAATATTACATTCAAAGATGTTTATATCCACACAGCTACATCACACATCAACTAAAGTTTAAAATATGATATTGTAGTGGACCACACCTTTAAATACTGTATCTCTTTTGTACAGTATTCACCTTTAATACTTCTTGCACAATATCTTGCACAACATTGTTCAGTCTTATGTAAAAGTACTTTTATAGCCTGTCTTAGGTGTATAGTTAAGTATCTTATGTGTATAGATAAGTCTTATTTGTATAGTTGTATTGTAAAGTTATCTTATAGTATGTTTGTTATATAGCTCTTATGTCCAGTGTTGTGTTTGTATTTAAGATTAATTTAAGTAGCATGGCTGTCCTTCGAGACACGACATCTCGGTCCTCTGTATGTCCACACATGTAGCGGAATGACAATAACGCTCGACTTGACTTGATATTAACAATAATAGTATAATGTCATGTGCATTAATAGTAATGCAACTGACCCATTTTTTTACTATAGTAACTATATTTTATGGTTAATTTTAAAAGGGCGGGACAATGTTTAATTAACATGGATGGGCGGTGACAGTATTGGATGCTTTGTTTAAAGTTTACAGGCAATCTTAAACCACTGCTACTCTTCTCCCCTGCTGAGAGACAGTTTGTGTGTGAGCAGGACCACAGATTGCCGATGCCTGTATTGGTCCTCAGTGGGTCTGTAATTGGACAGAGATAACTCGGTAGGGGGAGCTGGTCTAAACGGACATGGCAAGAGCTTTACGTAAACTAATGACTCTCTATAGACTGTGGAGGAACAGGGAAAACACTTCCATTATGAGAAGCTAGCTAACTCTCCGTAAAAGCATTTCATAAAATGTTCTTGAGCATCATAGATATGTGTGAGAGAGAGAGAGGGAGAGAGAGAGAGAGAGAGAGAGAGAGAGAGAGAGAGAGAGAGAGAGATGTTGGCTCCATTAAACAATATCAAAGGCAAAAATTTGGAAAAATACAGAAGCTAAAGATTGAAAAATCAATCAGCATAAATGTTCACTTTTATGAAATAAGTGTATACATCAGACCATATATTTCTTTTTTATATTATACTTAAAATAAATTAAAACATATTAGCAGTGGAATGTTTTTATGCTGTGCTAAAGATGGAGATCTTTTCCATGCCAATATATGTACACATGCTGTTAGTTGTGTAATTTGTTGCTCCATAGTGATATGCAGTATAATAGCAGACTGTTAGCGCTGTACGTGTATACAGAAGGTAGTGCTGTTAGCTGTGGAGTTCTGTTTGTGATATAAATCAGTTAGCATTGCACAGTTGTGTGCATTACTAGATTAAATTATACAGTTGTGTATGGTATTATTGATCATAATGATATTAATGGTAGTGCTGTTAGCTTTGAGTTCTGTTTGTGATGTAGTTCAGTTAGCATTGTTCAGTTGTTTGCATTACTAGCAATGTTAATGATTAAACAAAGTCAGCACTGTATAGTTGTGTGTGGTATTTATTAATGATAGACCATAATTGGCAATGCACATGTATATGCTTTAATAGTAATGTGAGCAATGCGGTTAATTAGCACTCTATAGTTGTGTGTGTTTGGTGATGTTAGCGGTGCAGTATAATTAGCACTGAATTGTGTGTGTTTAGTTATTGGCACAGGAGCGTGCAGACAGAGCACATGAGAGACAGGAAGATAAGATTAATAGAAGATTTAATGAATCCTGCTAGATAGACAGGTATCAGGTCATACACAAAGCACATCAGGAGATATCGTCAAACATCAAATAATTACTGATCAACTGAACAGCAAACTTGAATACACAGTGGATTGAATGAACTGGTTATGGCTTTATTGTTTGTTTAATGGCTTAATTATTTAATGAAAGGGTTGTTTACTCCTGGTCAGATGCTTTTTTTTACTGATAGCATAGCTGTCTGATTTGTGAAAATGCTTCTATTTACATGTTTTTACATAAATGTGTGTCCTCTAAATCAGGGGGTTTTCGATCTTTTAGGAAACATGCCCCCCCAAGTATGTCCAATTTCACTCGTGACCCCCGGGAGACAAAACTATAATGCATGTGCAAACATTATTTACATATTACTTGCTGTGTTTAAAGTGTGTAGCATTTATTAAATTGAAACATAAAAATATAGCTAACCTGCAGGCACGTGCAGATGGGCCATTGGGTGCTTGAGCACCTGCCCTTTTATCTCTCTGAGAAAAAATGCCCCTCTAAATGAAGTGCCCCCAACTCTTTTCCCCCAGCTCTTAACTTTACGTTCTGCCCCCAGTCTTCACTTCGCCCCGATACTTGGATCGGATATCGGTTCGATATCGAATATTTTTGCTGGATAGGGTATCGACCAGCTGGTACCGATCCAAATCCGATCTTGCTCGTGCGTTATATTCTGTGTGATTTATAAGCCAACAAAAGCCATTAAGGTAGCCTATTATAAGGCACTAGAAAGGTGTCATGTAGGCCTACTATATCCCAAATGTTCTGCAGCCATTCTATAGTTTAATGTTAAGTATGAATAGTCACGTGCTTAAAATTATCTTTAGTTCAGCGCTGTCTGTTAGATCAGCAGATTGCACTGGCAACACTGGATTAGAGAGGGTTATTACCTGCTCTTCACACACAAAGTAGGCCTACCTGAAACTTTAAATTAGAAAAGGCTTAATAATACATTCAACAGATCCTCAACGCACTCATTTCTTCCCTTTAAGGTGCTGTTTTGGAAGTGTCCGCAGATACCTGAGGGCTGCGCGCTGTGTCTCAGTGATGCATCAAGTGCTTCATTCATGCAAACGTACAGACGCAACGTGCACCGCTCTCTAAAATTATTCTCACATCGAGTTTCTGTTGTCTCATCCTTCCGATTGAGTTTATTCTTCTGTGGGGAATACTTTAAGTGCTGCAAAAAGTTTGTAAAGCCTGGCTTTTTGTGTTCAAAGTGGTTGACAAAATTAAGTCTGTTTAAAGTGAAACTGACGGGCACAATATGGATTGTCATTATCAGAAAATTATTTAGCCTATCATAGGCTACTCTGAAATTGTGAATATTTTTTATCTGTTTTTTAATCTTTATTTATATTAACATTTTATTTAACAGACCTGTTTGTTAGTTTGTGCGCTGAAGCATATAAGTGGACCTTGTTTTGAACTTTACCACAAATCTTTTTGTTTATTTTGTAGATAACTGACCTACTGTACAAAAATACCTTAAATAACCAACAAATTATACCAAACAAAATTTGTTTCAAAAAGAAAAATTTTCAGACAAAAAATAATTGTTCATACATGCTTTCAGTTTCTCCATCTCACTCACGGTGAGTTTAGGCGACTGAATGTTTGTTAAGTAAAACTGGCCTCAGACAGTTTAGTTTAGCCTGCTTCAAACCTGCAGGAAAATAACAGGTTTTGCTAAAAGGATTATTATTTTACCAACAATTAGGGTCAATAGTGGTAGCCTATTACAGATTTTAAAGAAACTAAAGACGACATATTATTTTGGTTTAGCACCAGAAATATAGAAACTGTATTATGTTTATAAAAAATAAAAAAAACACAGTATCGGGATCGGATCTATATCGGTCGATACTCAGAATTTTGGTATTGAGATTGGATTGGTTCCAAAAAAATTGTGTCGGTGCATCCATAAAAACAATAGCAAAAACGAGCGCACTTCCGCAATGAAGAATAAGGTCAATACCGTAATTGTGGTTTGTTTACATTACTATACTTGTTGTATTTCCATAGCAACAAAGAAATAATTACCACAGCAGATTAATTCAAGTAATTTGCTACAGTAAGGTTCAAAAACACTATAGTATTTATTATAAATTACTGTAGTAGGTCGTTAGTCGCAGAGTGCATGTAGGCCTGGCTTAATAGTTATAGTAGCCTATTAGTAGCACTGTTAATAGAATACAAACGGCATAAGCACCAAAATAATTGCGAAGCCTCAATACTGTAAGTGATGTGCAGCTTGCAGTATTACCCGCACTAGTCTGTAGTATTGGAGCCGAGGGAGCAGAATCCCCAGTGGAGCACTGGATGGCTCCCAATAAGAGCCCTGTTTGACCCACTTCACATCACAAAACCTTAGACTCTAGAGACCAATACACACTCAGCAGAGCGTCATTGCTGAGCAAGTGTGAGTGCGTCTGCACTCCGCAACAACACCAGAACCCCCCTAATACATCAGTGCAAAGCAGATGACTCCCACAGGACGAGGGAAAGAAAGTGAATTGCCCTTCTCTTTCTCTCTCAAAGCTGTAGATCAGAGCTTTAGATCTCGGGCCGAGGGAAGTATACCGTGTTCTCGCTACACTCAAACTGATTAGAAAGCACAATCTCCAAACGGCAAGCTCAGCAAAGTTCTTTTTTTTTTTTTACGGAATAAGGGAAAGAGGCCATCCTCTCTTTTCAAGTTACATTCTAAGTGCTGTAGGAAAATGACACGGTGTCACTGTATGCTCCTCCTGTTGTGTGAGTGTGTTGTAGTTCTGTGTGATTAGATTTGAAGATGTTGTGCGATGTGTATAATCCGGTGTGTTGAGTTTTATGTTAGATATAGAGCACACACACTGTACTATATTTTGAAGTACACACACAGAGAGAGAGAGAGAGAGAGAGACACACACACACACACACACAGAGAGAGACACACACACTTAGAAGTTCCCTTTGGAATTTAGTGCTTTTTCACAGTGCTATTGATGTATTTCTCCACGCTGTGCATTAAAACGTTGGACCAAAATCAGATTTTCAGCAGTGATAAAGTGCTTCACACACATTTACAGCTGTGGATGTTTGACACTGAGTAATGCTGTGGAACTGAAGACTTTCAGTGGAGACTGGACTTTAAAATCCTATTTTCTTTCCAGCTATTTCAGGACAGCAATTCTGTTTGTTTGTTTCTGTCTGTTTGTTTGTTTGTTTACTATTATATCTCATGTTATATCATACAATACTTGCACTGTGCAAATGCCAATATATGTATCCTAGAGATTTACAGGACAAGAATTCAGTTACTGTCAATGAGCCAAAGTGTTTGAACGAATGAAAGAATTAATGAATGAATGTGATTAAAATATGGCAATAAGCATGCATTATATCATAATCTAATATGCATTATAAATCATACAAACTAATTTCTGTTATGATAGATAGAAGGATGGATG
>CAIGQZ010032240.1:4051314-4069711 GCA_903798205.1 Danio tinwini | reverse complement strand
ACACACACACACACACACACACACACACACACACACACACACACACAAAACATCCAAGCATGTATAATTGGACTGCAAAATCTTTACAGAGGTCTGTTTGATCACTTACACTCAAGCAACAAAAACATGTTGGAGTAAATTAGGCAGAGATTGATAGACACATACACACACACACACACACACACTTGCATCTGCTCAGGTAAGTAATACAGAGAAACATTGTTTCGCTCGGCTCTGCTAATTAATGATGAATGAACTGCTGCACCAGATACAAATGATGTCTGATCTCTGAGGAGAGAGAGAGGAGCGCTCGTCCTGACTAACAAACACTCCATTCACATTCCCTCACTTGCTGCCTAGGGCCTACATTTGACTCTCAACACTTTAGCAAAACACAATTTAAAAGACAAGGCAAAACATCATAAAATAAACACTCTCAGACACAAGCAGCACGTTCATCTACATATAAAGAGGCTTTCTCTCTGATATAGCTTAAACATCATTCGTCATTGCTGAGATGCTCATATCTGCTAGTGCTTCTGGAGTGTTATTTAACATTATAAGTTTATAACAGTGTCAGTGACTGAATGAGTTGCCGGATAGAGAACATACTGTATTAAGACTCCATTAGTCAAAGATATGTTACTCAGATTATCAATAGATCTTAAGTGCTTAACGGGCACTGGGCACTATACTCAGTGCTGCAGTATGTAAGCGTCTGATGAACATCTGCCAGCTCTGACTGCCAAGAGCCATTACTGTAGTCATACGGCTTAAATGTGTGCAGTTATACACCTCCAAGCTTAGCCGCAGTGGGTTTCTGTGCACCTATGGCTAACTAAGCAGAGATAGCGGATATATTGTGAGATTGCTTTAAAAATTGACAATTCTGAGAAGATTTCTTCTTTGCAGGTGTTTGATAGATGCTGTATCCAACTCAGGTTTTCTGAATTGCACCCATATATTGAAAAAGGCAAAATGTGCCACGTCTCTAACTGCTACTGATGACTGGGAATCTTATAGAGAAATACAAAGAGGAGAAATAAAAGTTGAAAACAAAAAGTTTCTTTGACTATGGGCAATTTTCAGCTTGTACACTTTAAAATCAATCAATCAATCAAAAACTATTTTACTTGCAATAAAATAATTGTAAAAAAAACTGTACAATTTATTATCAGCTTATGGTTATATTGCAGACAGTTGGAAGTAGAATTGTAAAGCTTATACTTAGCAGTAATTAACATAATATTTTACAGCATTAATTAGTGCATTGACACATGTAATGGACCCTTTCGGGTTTCTCTGTAGCGGAACTCTTCATAGTTGGGTAAACTTAAAGCGCAGTGAATCGGAGTGTACAACAAATACATTTTTTTTTACAATCCTATTTGCTGAAATAATAAAAGGAAAAACTCCACAATGGTTTTATCTAGACTTTCAGAAAAAAGAAAGAAAAATAGTGAGACTGATGATGGCAGCCAGAAGAAAGAATAACGTCAAATTTACTCTCAGCCCCATAAACACTGCAATAGAAACACCTCGCATAAGCGGTAATTAATTTTTTTGTAATTTGATGCAAAGACGACATAATACATTCATAACAGCTCTCAAAAAGATACGATTTTATCTTTAAATAAAATAAATAATTATTGTAACCACGGTGGCTGGTGTTGTGGAAAAAAAGATTGTGGTCTGCAAAATATAAGTTTCTAAGTCAAAGTTTTCCAAAAACAACAAAGTCTGAGATCTCAGAAGTCTTTAGGCAAAGCAGTTTATTGTTACAGCATCAGTAACAACAGAAACAGGTTGTTTGAGTGTCTGATGAGTATAGGCTAGCACACATTTCTTTGTCTTAACTCTTCACCCAATTTACGCATTCGCACACCTTCTTTAGCTTCTCCACTAATAGGATCTCAAAACTCTCAAGTGCCCACCACCAACAGAATCTCAGGGTTTTTAGGGATCCTAATCATGTCCAGTTAAGGACTTTCCTTCCTACTTCAAATGTGATGACTCAGCCAAAAAACAAATGCTCAACAATATATCTTGTTCACCGTCCACTGAGCTGTCAACTGTAAATTCAGCTGAAGTTCACGGGTACTCATAATTTTTTGGAAGTCATTACAAATGAGTGTGGGTGCATGTGCAGGTGTGCCTTATCATGAGTTACAGAACATAATGCAAGTGCCCTTATGGCCTTGCTTCCATAAATCTACTGTCATTGTGACATTTCATCCTGCTCTCCTAATTTCTCTTCTCATCCCTGACTGCATTTGCACAAGGTGACTTTTTATTTACCAAAGCACACATAAATGATAATAATGCCACAGGTATTGGTAATAATACAATTATAATACTGAAATCACTCAAATAAGCATATACATGAGAGTAATAAATTAATCAGAAATTCATCAAGACACAATGAATTCCCCATCACTGGTGAAAAAAATGTCAAGCCTTGTCCATGACTGACCTATAACGTTAAATGGCACAAAATAATTAAAGATATTTAAAATGTGATGCTCTTTTTTTGCGCCATCACCATTTAATGACGTCATGTTCCGGGAAAACTGAATTTGTGTGGTGGACGTCGGTCACGATAACTTTTATTTCCTGCTTTTGTTCCGGGAATTATTTATTTACAAATTAAGCACCGTGTAAAATGCATATAAATGTCATGTAAACTTGGATGCCAAGGGTTTGGGCTAAAACGTAATTTCCGGGCAATGCGAGCAGTGCTTAACATTAACTTTTTTGATCACCAGCCACAGTGGCTAGTAGTTTTTCAACATTACTATCCACTCTGTATTTTCACTAGCCACAATTCTGTTGTCGGGAAAATATATTTTATATGCATAAAGTAAATGCACAATTTTAGCATTGACTTTGGCATGCTAAAATTACTTGATTTAGATTTTGTGCTTTTCCACATGCCTTCTTCTCCATTTCACTTTGTGTGTTGTGTATGAGCTTGCTCAATGAGCATGGTTTCATAGTGTCGCATTACAATTAGTTTTTATTTCACATGACTTTTCAGAGCTCAAAATGAAGGATTTACCAAATTTATGTCTAATATAAATAATTATTTCTTAGCCAAACTATTAAAATGCGTCAAAACAAGCTAAATACAGCTGTATGCTTTACTTTTTATTTAACAAAAAAATTCTTTAAAAAAAAAACAAAAAAAATGACATTTAAAAAATAATTATTGTCATGTATCTAAAACTATGCACAGTAGTCTATCCTGGCTAAAGGTCCCAGATCACCAGTTACCTACACATAAATGAGGAGTCAATCTCCCTTTAAAGCAATGCTATTGTAAAAAATGATAATTAAGATATATTAACAAAATAATTAAGCAAAAGAAAGCAGGTGAAAAACATACTGTGTGTGATAATAAAAGGATGCTCACAAACGGTTAATGTTAAGCCTGCTAATAATCTGTTTAATGAATGGTTAAAGCGAAAGCAACTGCTTACAAAAAGACAAATCTAGAGCCCTTGAAAAAAGCTAAACTGTGGGTGCATGAGCATAACTTTTTGTCTAGTCTATTTGAAAGAGAACCGATCACATCAGTTGTGTTTCTAGGCACGGTTGCTTCAAGCAAGGAAACAGGAGCAGCCACGCGTTTTGAACAGTCATGCACATCATCAGCTGTTAGTGAGAGTGATCATCTTCTCATTCGGTATTCACCTGCTTTCTTTTGCTTGCGTGAACACAATTATTTTTGTCAGTCATGCTGCTTCTTGATTCTAAAATCGCATTTGCACGCATATTGGGCCATCCTTATTGTCGAACTCTGCTACAGTTAAAAAAAATATTTTCAACCGGCCAAAGTGGCTAGTGGAGGTGGCTGTCTAACCTGCCACAGCTGAAATCTACCCGCATTTGGCGGGTTGGCAGGTGTTAATGTCAAGTATTTGTATTTAATTTTGTGTTGTCACTCGTCACTTTATGTACACTGAAAGCTTCTGTTGCCAAAACAAATTCCTTGTGTGTGTGAAGCACACTTGGCAATAAAACTGATTCTGATTCTGATCTGATTCTGAAGACCTGAATGCCAGGATAATTGTAAACAGTCTTTATAGTAAAGCCAACACAGAACACAAGACACTGGCTTTAAAGAATGAAAGCAAGAGAGTGATGTACGTCCCCTATTGGCCAGCAGCAATAAGCTGTCAGCCATGGCTTTTCAGGCTGATCGGACAGAATTGTTTCAGCTCTGTTTATCAGCCAGCCAGACAGAGCTCACTGTAAATATTCTGACATGTCGATGTGTTAGCCCTCAACTTAAAGCCATCTTTCTTTTATTTCCTTGCTGCCTTTTTCAGTGTTTGTGATTAGACTGTGAGTGCATTTACATGATACTCCAATAGCAAAACTTGTATTACAGATTACACAGATCCATGGCAACATGAACCCTAGCTTTCAAGGATGAACTAAACCAACACGCTTATGAACAGGTACACTAAACTAGCAGTCGAAAATGACAGTTTAAAGGAACCTTTAAATGTGTTCTAGAAAATAAACACCTAATGAAGTCAGGTGGTCAGAGCTGCCCGTCTCATTACCAGATATAACAAAATACATACAATTTGAAAACATCTTCATTTCTATAGCGCTTTTACCATGTAGATCATCAAAAAAAGCAGCTTAACATAGATGTCGTTCAAGTAAACTGAAACTGCTCCAGTCCAGTTTTCACAGTTTAGTTTAGTTCAGTATAAATGTAATGTAAAAGACACTGCTGTAAAGCCAAAATACTGAAGAGCAAATCAACAATGTGCAGCTCTACAAGTCCCAAATCAAGCAAGCCAGTGGCGACAGTGGCGAGAAATAAACTTCACCAATTGACAAAAGTGAAGGTAAAAAAAAGATAAAAAAACAGACTTGGCTGGGCACAACCAGTTCTCCTGATCAAACGTCTTGTGCAGAGCTGGAGTCTAGGCACCAGAAGCTTGAGAACACTGAACGTCAATTATGGAGAAGCTGCAGGACTGAGTAGGTCACTGGCGGGTGTTCAGGTAAGCCCATGCTCAGTCTCATGCTCTCTACTGCTCCTTGACCACCACAGCATCTCCTCAGCATACTGGAATTATGTAGACTTTGTGATGAGTGGAAACAGACTAAAATAAGTCTAGATGCTGTTCAGATTATATTTATATAATATTTAGGCTAGAGACCTTTTGATTGACCAGTTTCTGTTCGTCTTAAGCCAGATAACTGCGTACTCACTGCTTGATGTTGGCACGAGTCAATTAGTCATTGCCGAAGTTGAGAAGGATTTTAGAAAATCCCTGAGATTTTGAACCAATTTTAAGATGAATTGTGACTTTTCATCTGTGAGACAGGCTGAATTTTAGGTTTGTCATGGATTGTTTGTTGTGCATGCAACTGAGAAGTGGAAAAGTCTAATGAATTTCTGACATTTCAAAATTTTGGTCATCCCTTTAGACAAATCACTTTTATTTCTATAGCACTTTTGTAGACCAAGTCAAAGCTGCTTCACAAGAAAAAATGATAAAAATCATTTAACTATCAAAGCCATGTAACAATATTTCATTTTGGTCAGACATATTCAATATAGTAGGTACGTAGGTATCAGTATAGTAGTGAGTTTCTACTTGGTCATTATGAATGTCACTTTTGAAGAACGATCCACAGCTCTGCCAATCCCAGCCAAAGCTAGCCAAAGGCGACAGTGGCAAAATTCTACCAACTGACAAAAGTGGAGAACATATCTTCAGAAAAGCTAGGCTCAGCCAGGGCACCAAACTCTTCTCTTAGAAAGACATTGGAGGCCATGAGAATCTTGAGGATTCATCCTGGTGAAGGTGCATGTCCAATCAGATCACAGGTGTTTGTTTGGACTGACCAAAAGCTCTAGGTGAAGACTTGTCCCATCACTTAGGGCTTTGCTAGGAATCAGACTTGGGGCTTAATTCATTGATGCCCTCTCTGGACATCAATGTTGTGCTGTGTTGAGGTCATCTTCTGTGCAACATTCAACCAGAACAACCATCTGTTCTGGATACAAACTCGATCAAAGATTATATGAAATATATAAATTATATGAACTAATGGGAAAAGAAAAACAGACTAATTTGTCAAATCCTCATGAGGGTATTGCACAACTGAATTAGTGCTACAAACTGATTGCTCTGAATGCAATGTTTCTACCCTCACTGTGTCTATGTAAAAACAGAAATAAAGCCATGGTGAGTGGTGTAAAAATTGCTACACACTTCTAGTAGCACATATACATATACACATACAACCAAAACTGTTTGCCAAGCTTACAATCAGAATCAGAATCAGAATCAGTTTTATTGCCAAGTGTGCTTCACACACACAAGGAATTTGTTTTGGCAACAGAAGCTTCCAGTGTACATAAAGTGACAAGTGACAACACAAAATTAAATACAAGAAAGAAAAGCAATTAACATTAAACATTAAACAGAGATGCAGTCAGTCAAAAAGATCTGGATGTTGAATTGTATGTACAGATATGCTGTAAATATACAGGTTATAAGGTGCTGTGTACAAGTGCGTATGAGAAAGTATTGCACGTTTATTGCACAGTAGGGGAATATTTAACTGTTCATGAGGTAGATGGCCTGAGGAAAGAAACTTTTCCTGTGTCTGTCTGTTTTTGTGCTTGGTGCTCTGTAGCGCCGACCAGACGGTAACAGTTCGAACAGGTAGTGTGCTGGGTGTAAGGCATCCAGAGTGATTTTACGAGCCCTTTTACTCACTCTGGAGGAGTACAGTTCTTGAAGTGTAGGAAGGGTAGTGCCAGTGATTCGTTCAGCAGTCCGGACTATTCGCTGTAGTCTACGGAGGTTGGTTTTGGCAGCTGAGCTGAACCAGACAGTGATTGAAGTGCAGAGGATGGATTGGATGACAGCTGAGTAGAACTGTACGAGCAGCTCCTGTGGCAGGTTGAACTTTCTCAGCTGACGAAGGAAGTACAGTCTCTGCTGGGCTTTCTTTACAATGGAGTCTATGTGAATGTCCCACTTCAGATCCTGAGAGATGGTGGTGCCCAGGAACCTGAATGACTCTACTGCAGCCACAGTGCTGTTCATGATGGTGAGTGCGGGGAGTGCAGGGGGGTTTCTCCTAAAATCCACTATCATCTCCACTGTTTTGAGCGTGTTCAGCTCCAGGTTGTTGTATCTGCACCATAAAGCCAGCCGCTCCACCTCCTGTCTGTATGCAGACTCATCACCGTTCTGGATGAGGCCGATAACAGTAGTGTCATCCGCAAACTTCAAGAGCTTAATGGAGGGGTCTTTTGCAGTGCAGTCGTTTGTGTACAGGGAGAAGAGCAGTGGGGAGAGAACACATCCCTGGGGGGCACCAGTGCTGATGGTGTGGCTGTCGGATGTGATTTTACCCATTCTGACTAGCTGTTGTCTATCTGTCAGAAAGCTGGTGATCCATTGACAGACAGAGCTAGGGACAGACAGCTGGGTCAGTTTGTTCTCGAGCAGTGATGGGACGATGGTTTTAAAGGCAGAACTGAAGTCCACAAACAGTATCCTTGCGTAGTTCCCTGGTTTGTCCAGATGTTCTAGGATATAATGCAGTCCCATGTTGACTGCATCATCCACAGACCGGTTTGCTCTATAGGCAAACTGCAGAGGGTCCAGCAAAGGTTCAGTGATGTCCTTCAGATAAGCTAGCACCAGTCTTTCGAATGACTTCATGGCCACAGATGTTAAGGCAACAGGTCTGTAGTCATTGAGTCCTGTGATCTTTGGTTTCTTTGGTATTGGGATGATGGTGGAGCATTTGAAGCAGGATGGAACTTTGCGCTGTTCCAGTGATCTGTTGAAGATCTGTGTGAAAATGGGAGCCAATTGGTCCGCACAAGTTTTCAGACAGGCTAAAACACCATCTGGACCTGGTGCTTTTGTCTCCTCGGTTTACTGAAGATCTGACGCACATTATCCTCACTGATCTGAAGTGCCGGGGTGGAGAAGGAGATGGCTGGAGGTGTTGATGGCTGTTTACTGAGGATCTGATGCCCATTATCCTCACTGATCTGAAGTGCAGGGGGGAGAGAGAGATGTCTGGAGGTGTTGATGGCTGTGTAGGGAGATGGTCCGGGCGGGTGTTAGGTGTCTGGTCAGAGGTGTCAAATCTACGATAGAAAATATTCAGCTCGTTTGCAAGATGTTCGTTGCTGTCAATACTGGGGGGTGGCGTTTTATAATTCGTGATGTCTTTCAGGCCTTTCCACACTGATGCAGGGTCGTTGGCAGAAAACTGGTTTTGCAGCTTCTTTTTTTGCACATCAATCTCCTTTGTCAGTGTGTTCCTGGCCTGATTGTATAAAATCCTGTCCCTGCTCCTGTAGGCATCCTCTTTTTCATGACGAAGCTGTCTAAGTTTTGGTGTAAACCATGGTTTATCATTGTTAAATGATAAGTAGGTCCTGGTAGGGATGCTTAACTCCTCACAGAAACTGATGTATGATGTTACAGTCTCTGTGAGCTCGTCTAGGTCGGTGGCTGCAGCTTCAAAAACACTCCAATCAGTGCATTCAAAACAGCCTTGTAAGACCTGCTCTGTGTCATTGGTCCATCTCTTAACAGTCCTTAATACTGGCTTAGTAGTTTTAAGTTTTTGCCTGTAAGTTGGTATAAGATGAACCAGGCAGTGGTCGGAGAGTCCTAGAGCTGCTCTGGCGACGGAGCGATATGCATCCTTTATTGTAGTGTAGCAATGATCCAAAATGTTATTGTCTCTGGTGGGGCATGTGATGTGCTGTTTGAATTTAGGCAGCTCATGTGTGAGTTTTGCCTGATTAAAGTCACCGAGAATGATAAAAGCAGAGTCCGGGTGTCGTTGTTCAGTCTCTGTGATCAGATCAGACAGCTGTTGTAACGCAGTACTCACATGTGCTTGTGGTGGAATGTAAACACAGACGAGAACGAACGAGGAAAACTCCCGCGGTGCATAAAACGGCTTACAGTTAATGAAAAGCGCTTCCACATCAGGACAGCACATCTTCTTTAACACAGTTTCATCCGTACACCATCTCCTGTTGATGTAAAAGCATGTCCCACCACCGCGTGTTTTGCCCGTTGACTCCGTATCGCGATCTGCTCTGTACAGCTGAAAGTCCGCTAAGTGTAATGCGCTGTCCGGAATGGCTTCGTTCAGCCAGGTTTCTGTGAAACACAGCGCAGCAGAGTTGTTAAAGTTCTTGTTTTCGCGTGAGAGCAGAAGTAGTTCGTCCATTTTGTTAGGAAGCAAGCGGAGATTCGCTAGATGGATGCTAGGCAGCGCTGTTCTGAAGCCGCGCTGTCTCAGACTGACGAGCGCGCCGGCTCTTTTTCCACGCCGCCGGGTCTTGTATTTCTTCCACAAAGCAGCTGCTCAGCCGATGACAATGTTCCGCAAAACGCCAGAGAAATCAAAACCCAGTTGGTGATTAGTTGGTGTGCACTGCCGAATGTTCAGCAGCTCATCCCTGGTATAACTGATCGTGTTCGATAAACATAAAACAGAACAGACTAACAGAAATAGTGCAAACACTGGAGAGCTCTACACCGAGGCAGCCATCTGCGGCGCCATCCTGAGAGCAAGAGTGAGAGTAAGAATTACATTACATATTAGAAACCACCAATACAATTAAACAACTGTCTCATACGTTTCGTTTCTAAACGTCCGAATCAAACAAAATCGGCATATTTTTAGGTTGCTAAAGCTAATGCACATGCGCAGTCAAATGAAACAAAATCACAACACAAACCTCATTTGTGGTCGTGTTGCACATTATCATCCTCTGAAAAACTAACGTCTGATTGCGCTGGTCTTCAAGTAATCCACAACTTGTAAACAAAGAGTGGTTGTCATTTCTGGATTTTCAAGTTTGTGTGCGTTTGGAGTAATTGATGTCATGTGATGTGCTATTGACAGAACACACTGTACCTCTCATAAATTGTATACAAATTTCAATTACAAAAGCAAAAAACTTTTGTTTTCAAGTGCACATGGTTAATTTAAAAAAGCACAGATTTTAAGCTTTATGTGGAAATTCCTTAAGTCTGTGAAGCAAGTATTCGCTGAGATTCCAGTGTGCTTGTTGACCACCAATCTGTCGTAAAAATCACACGTCTGGTCCAAGCTTTTCCACCAGAGAAATGCCTATATGTCTATAGCGATCGATAATTGGCTCCTATAGTAGGCTGGACTTCATTTGCCATATTGACCTTTACACTTTTCCACCTTTTAAAACTATACGAGTGACACATCTTGTGTATTCTAGAGTATTTGGTAACACAGTGGTGCACAGTGGATAAATCAATAGAAAATTGCACACATTTTATACTTATCAAAATAATTTCATATCTGTATATTTCAACTGAACTCTGCAGTAGATCTTTAGGATCAGGATTGGACCCACTTGCAGTAGTGTAGTACTTTATTAAACAAGCTAAATTAAATTAAACTAAAATTAAATAATATTAAACACCTATGCGTCTATGTACATCTATGTATCTTGGTTTTTTTATTGCTCTGGGTTGTTCCTAAACCTACTCTTTCCCATCCCCGCTTTTGTTTAAATTTAATCTTCTTAGATGAAGTGAGCGCGTAATGAATGTTAACCTATTTTACAGTTCTGTCGTCATTGAATAATTGATGTTACACAGTCTTGCTGAGAAAGAAATAATATGTAGACATATTAAAATAACTTTCCCGAGATAAAATAAAATTGATTAAAAAAAAAGGGGATGAGTGAAATTAAAGAGCGAGCGAGAGAGGAGCCCTTAGGGTTTAGCTTCGTATTTAAATGAGGAGATAAAGCGGAGAGAGAGTGTGTTCCGTGAAGTTAGTAGACCGTTTATTTCAAACTAAGGTCTACGCTGCTTCTGTAGTATTTATGAAGGCTGTTAACCATTCAGCCTCATATTCTTTATTTTATTAAAACCTGCGACTCTGACCCTCCAGTTAAACAACCTTGAGATTAATACACACTGATTTAAACATAATTTCTCTAATAAAATAATAGTTATTGCTATTGCAGCGATCCTGGATATGACCGATGAGCATAAAATAGCTCTCTTCTCTGTCGCAGAGATTAACCCTTTCTTGGAATTGCAACTTCACTTTTTTGTCTGAAACTTGGCTAAGGTTGTGATGGATATATGGCACACAGATATTCACATTTTGTAAATTTGAATTATTCCATTCAACAAAATAAAACATTTCATCTCTGACCCATTTCTTGTAATTACTGCTACCTTATTGTAGCCAGCCTATAGTTATGAACACAGCTGTGGATAAAACTATAAATAAAAAACTATAAATAATCATAACCACAGCTGTGTTCATAACTATGCGATGGCTATGTCGCAGATGATTACAAGAAACATGTCGTGTAGGAATCCATGTATGTGATGTGTTTTCAAGTGGATGCAAGTACTGTATGCTAATTTGTATGCGTCATTTGGGGAGCTTAATGAGCATGTGAAGTAATTAGTAGTTCTAAAACTGGCAGAGCAAGCAAAAAGGTATTGTCTCAATAAATTGTTGAATGTGAAGATGTGGGCAGGAAGATTTTAATACCATTTTGCAATAAAAAATTTCTCATTTAGTAGATAAAAGCTCTAAGTAAATACATTTGCACTCTTCTCTGGCCTTACTTCTGTGAATTAAAACTTATTTTACAAACTACACATATGTAGTTGGTTAAAATTAATCTGTATTTATATAACAATTTAGTTACAAGATAACAAAAGCGCTATAGAATTTCAATATTTATTCGGACATGCACATTTCATTTTAGAATAAACTTTGAATGTCTGAATGATGATGAACAGTAGTTTGTAGTATTTTCACAAAGGTTAACATTTAAGAAGAAGCTTGTGATTAATTATTGCGGACACTGGGGCATTTTATCTTTGACCCATTTTTATTATTATTACTATCTGCACAGCCAACCTAGTTATTAACTCAGCTGTGAAGATGGAGTTAACAGAGTTAATGTACTTCATTAATTCCTGGGTAATTAATACGCATCGCCACAGCTGTGTTCAGAACTATTGGTTGGCTATACTGTTATGAATCACAATAATTGGAAGACATATGTTATGAAACATGTATGAATCTATGTATGGTGTGTTTTCAAGTGCTTTTTTAAAGATATGCACATTTTTACATCATTTGAGGGGATTCCAATGAGTGAGCATGTAAAGTGTGAAATCTGAGAACTCCATGCTTCATGGATAGAAACAGTGGAAGGAAAAATATTATAAGTCGTTTTTTTAATTTAGATTGTTATTTGTTTTTGTTTTTTTAGTAAAAACTAGAAGTTATGCACGCAAAAATAGAAAAAAAAGAAGAAAAAAAATGAAGAAAAAAAAAAGCTACCCATATGTCTTCAGTGAGTCTTTAAAGAGCCCCTATTATGAGTTTTTGAAAATGACCTTCGATGTAGTGTGTAACAGCTCTTAGTGAAGTGAAATATCCAGCTAAAGCTTAAATCTGAAAGTGGACAGTTTTTAAAACTATTGATTCATCTATAAAAGAGTCGACTCATAGTGGTTTAAATGAATCATCTTGATAACAAATCTTCAGCCATTTCGGCGTGACGTCGTTACGAAACATAATGGTTGCGCACGCAGACCCGGCAAAATTCAAACCTGCGGCCCTGCCCACTAACACAGCAGCAAGACGCTCATGAAGACGCTGTGTAAACCTGGATATTATTGAAAGTGTGAGGGAAAGGAGTCGTTCAGAAATCTACACGCTTACAATGGGTGATCTATCACTACACAGCTCATGCATTAGTTTCTGCCTCCATCTTGTAATGGACAGACAAGACACCAGGGGTGCAGGCAAAATAAGGACAAAATATTAGGTACACCGGCAGGCTGCTGAACGCTGGGCTTCGGGCTGGTGAGCAGCACTGAAAAGGCTTGCGAATGGTTGTCAGAGGACAGAGAATGCTACAATCTCCCGACTGGGGATATGATCGTTTAGAAAAGCAGAGTACAGGTAAGCCCTTAAAACATATAGCAGTTTACGGACGAGGTGCCACAGCAATGATTGCAAATAGAAATGATCTACATGTTTTGTTACTAGTAACCGCGTGTACTGTATCAGGTTAACTCTTTATATTCTCATATCGTGTCTAATGCAACGTTATAAACGTGACGTGTGCTGCTTTGTTTACAGATTTAAATGCTTTCATGAGCTCGTTCCACTGCCATATGTCATTGCTATGGCCACCGTCAGCTGATCCTGCACACGTGCAGCGGTCAAGGTTCAGAATAGTTTAGCTTTTGCTGCTGTGTGGATTAAAACTGAATGTATGTCATACATATGCTAGTGTTTAACTGCACTGCTTTCGGCGCTGAGGTGTCTGAATAACTGTTGAGACACAGTACTGTTTACTGTGGTGTTAGTAAGTTTACTTGGAAGCATGTTTCGCTTATTTGCGCTGCTGATGTATTACCTTGGGTATCAGTGCACAGAGCTTTTGTTAACGTGCCATATACTGACACTGAACAATATAACTTGTTGAACTGAATCATAATTTTTGTTTTATGAGTTAAACACTAAAGAATTCTCAAAGCTTAATTATATTTCAATTGAATGGTTAAAAGTTAAGAGTGTTATTGTCCATGGATATGGGTTGCAGTCAAATAACTAGGGGTGTCAAAATTAATCGTTTCTTCGGTGCACCGCGATGCAGACGCGGACATTTCGATATCGGTTCAGTAATAATCATAACCATTTATGTACTGACGTCATTTATCTCACATGCGCTATGTCGCCGTAGCATACTATGGCGAGGGAGGCGAGCCGCGAGCGCGAGTATTTACAACGCTCTAACTACGTAAAAACTCAGAAACTGCACAATTTCACTGCGTGTGTGTTTGCTGAACACTGTTTCACTGACACTTACTGCAAAAGCCCCTATTACACGGCGATAAAGAGAATGACAGTAATCTCCATTTCTCTCTCTCTCTCACTGTGGCCCATTAGTGCATCTGTGAAGAGCGCCTGCCAGCATGTAAGAGCCAATCGCAGCCCTTTCTGTTGAGCGCGTGACCAATCAAAGGGGTGTAAGGGAACTTGGTAGACAAGGCTCAGAGAGCGAGTGGGATATTTATATTTGCTTATTTGCTATAAATGCTTGTGTTGTTTAAAGGCACAGTTTATATATCTGACTGTTTGTATTAAAGAACAAAATTGTTTTACAAATAGTATATAAATATATTTATACATTTCAATACAAGAATTGCTGTGCTGTGAAGAAAATATAAAACTGTGTATGGAAAGAATCGTCAATGCACCGTGATGCACTGAGATATCGAATTGAACCGAATCAATGGCATGATAATCGTAACAGAACCGAACCGTGAGACCAGTGTAGGTTCACACCTCTACAAATAATCTATAAATACCAGCTGTTCATCTATAAATACCTTTTTTGTATTAAGATACAAAGGAAGGTCTCGGGGGATTGAAACGACATAAAGGTGAGCAATTATTGAGCTAACCACTTTAATATACTTGAGGGAACATTTGGTCCCCACAATGTGATGAACACCAGGTACAAACACACACAGACACATACAGTACACGCACATCTGTTGATGGCTGTGATTGGAGTTGGTGAACTGTGCAGAGAATTATCCAGCATAATTGTGCTGATATCGGAGCTTTTCCGAATTAATGCTGCCTCTCCCTCATGCTTGCATGTTTTCAGGTAATTTTACAGTTGCTAGCAAACTGAGGCTGATCAGCATCAAACTGCAGTTAATGACATTAACTGGTATGAAAGAGCTTAGTAGATTAGCTTTGCTCACTAATTTGGATTTGTAAATTAACCCACTGAGATCTGAGGGACCCTGGAGAACTTACTTTTGATATGTCGTTTTTTTTTTTTGTTTGTTTGTTTTTTGTTTTATTAAGTATGTGAATACAACATGGGTAAATTATGGCTGAAGTGTTATGACACTGTTTTTTAGCACAAATTGTGCTACAAAAAGACATTAGAATTATCTAGGTACAAGTTTGTATTAGCAAAAAGAATACGCTTAGTTAGTAAAAAAAATAAATAAATAAAGTTGTTTTCAGTAACTGAAATAAAGTCAGAAAAAAATAGAATAAATAATTTTGCTCAAAGTTTAATTACTGAATGTGGATGGGTATCACCATGCCCATTTATTCACAATAACCAATATATTGAAATTAATATATCTAATCTCAGAGACAATTTCAGATACATTCTCAGGTAGTTTTTGCAACTATTATAACTACCTATATTTTTTCATGTTTTTTATTTTTATATTTGTATTCCGAAACGAACAAAAGTTTTAGGGTTTGGATTGAGATAAAGGTGAGTAATGAATCACATAGTTTTCATTTTTGGGTGAACTAACCAATTAATACAAGTCATTTTTGGCCCCCATGAGGAAAATAGTTAATAAATTATCCATTATAATGATAATTATTTATTCTTTTGTGTTAAACTGTAGAATGTTTTCTCTGAGGATTGAGTTTATGGGGTTGTGGGAAGAGAGCAGAACATTTATTAGGTACACCTTACTAGGGCTGGACTCCCTTTTGCCTTCAGAACTGCCATAATCCTTAGTGGCATAGATTCAACAACTGGAAATATTTCTCAGAGATTTTGGTTCATACTGACATGATAGCATCACGCAGTTTCTGCAGATTTGTCGGCTGCACATCCATGATGCGAATCTCTCGTTCCACCACATCCCAAAGGTGCTATATTGGATTGAGATCTGGTAACTGTGGAGGCCATTTGAGCACAGTGAATTCATTGCCATGTTTAAGAAACCAGTCTGAGATGATTCGCGCTTTATGACATAGCGCATTATCCTACTGGAAGTAGCCATCAGTAGATTGGTACACTGTGGTCATAAAAAGATGCACATGGTCAGCAACAATACTCAGGTAGGCTATGGCGTTGACATGATGCTCAATTGGTACTAATGGGCTCAGTGTGCCAAGAAAATATCCCCCACACCATTACACCACTATCAGCAGCCTGAACTGCTGATACAAGGCAGTATGGACCCTACATTTAGAATGTTGCAGCAGAAATAGAGAATCTTCAGACCAAGCTACACTGTTCCAATCTTCTATTGTCCAATTTTGGTGAGCCTGTGCAAATTGTAGCCTCAGTTTCCGGTTTTTAGCTGACAAGAGTGGCACCCCGTGTGATCTTCTGCTGCTGTAGCCCATCCGCCTCAAGGTTAGACGTGTTGTGCGTTCAGTGATGCTCTTCTGCATCGTTTGTAATGAACCAGTCTTGCCATTCTCCTCTGACCTTTGGCATCAACAAGGCATTTCTATCACAGAACTGCCACTCACTGGATATTTTCTCTTTTTCGGACCATTCTCTGTAAACTCAAGGCGTGGTTGTGCATGAAAATCAGTAGATCAGCAGTTTCAAAAATCCGTCTGGCACCAACAACCATGCTACATTCAAAGTCAATTTAATCATCATTTTGACCATGTCTACATGCCTAAATGCATGCCATGTGATTAACTGATTAGAAATTTGCATTAACGAGCAGTTGGACAGGTGTACCTAATAAAGTGGCCGGAGAGTATAATCTGTACAATATAAAAATCATTATGTATATGGAAGTACTCTATAACACATCAATACCTCAACGTTTGCATGTAAGTGAGCATGAGTGAATATGCATGCAAGTGTGTGCTTAAGTGAGATGGATGGCTTCAACCCTGAAAGAAGACACCTGCCCTGCTCACAGAACTCATGACAAGTTACAACATCCCAAACAGCTTTTGTTGCCTTCAGGACACATACTGTAGAGGACAGACGTCAGAAACTTGTGCCAACATGACTGCCAGCTTCCCTGTGACACCTGACACGCATCCTCACAACCATTCCACTCACATCCAGAAAGAGAGTAAGTAGCTTTTCTTCTGCTTTCACTGGGGTCAAACACCTGCACACATATCCCCAGAGGAGCAGAGAGAGAGAGGGAGGGAGAATGAAGGGATGAAAAGGAGGAGAAAATAAACAGGCTAGAGGTGATGAATAGGCCTGACTCCGGCAGCTAGATCGAATCAATTGATTGGCGACGCTGCTGACTGATAGTTTCACCTTCCGTCAAACACACAAAGAATGCGAGGAGAGACGGAGTCAGATAGAAGGGTGGATTAATGCTGGGTGGGGTTTGGGGGAGGCACCTATACATTAATATAATCTTTCAAACGTCAAATAAAATTCAGCACATGTGTAATTCTCCAAAGACGTCACATAGACAATTTAGACACCTTTTAAATGAACTGGAAAGCATCTGAAAAATATGTCTGCTTTTTAGATATTTAATACCCCATTTTAACCTATTGGCAGAGGCACTGAAGTTAAAAATTGTCAGAATGCAACTATTATGGCCTCCACTTATTCATCATGGATAATTAAATTATAATTAAATTAATTTACACAAATATATTAATTTTGGGGTCAACAAAGATCTTTATTTGCAGATTATCGCTTAAAGAATGTAAAATAGCCCATAATTTTTAAATGTATTGACAAGATATCATATGAAACTTTTACAGCAAAAATTAATAAAAACTATAAAAAGATGTTTCAGTCAATGCACATGTGTGGTGTTGTGGATTAACTTGAATCGTGACACCAATAAAGTTTTTTTTATGTTATTTTTAGGTTAACCACACGTGCGCATAATTACCATAGAAACATTAGTTGTTTGCCCTATTTTTCTAAATAATAGTAAAATAGGATTTTCTTTAAGAGAACCTTTCTATTTTGAACTATTTAACTTAAATGCATTATTATTTATAATAGTAAAATGTTTGTTCATTTTAAAATTGTGCTGCTTTTCAGAAAAAATAAATAAATTGTCCTTTCTTTATTTATGGACTTGCTTAACATGTGATGCTTCATATTTGTTTATTTTTGTTTTGTTTAAATCTGTATTATTTAGGACCAGTCCCTATTCTACCCCTTAGCCCTTCCCCTAACTCCTGTACAGCAGTCCCACAACTAGGGTTGGGCGATAAGGCAAAATTTTATATCACGACATATTTCTTAATTTCGGTCGATACAATATAATTCCGATATCGATATAGACAATATTAAAAAGACAGGAAAAAACTGCCAAGAACGCACACAATGGATGTCTGTACCTACAAATGACTACATCTGAAGTTGTAAAGTCTATAATACCTCCAGGCTCATAACTATTTTTTTTTATAAAAACAGTACCAAAAAATAAATGTTCACTTTTTATTTGTATTTAGCTTTTACAAACAAGAAATGGAAAATAAACTATCAAATAAATAAATCTCTCAGACTTAGCTATATATATATATATATATATATATATATATATATATATAT
>CAIGQZ010032240.1:4027636-4047983 GCA_903798205.1 Danio tinwini | reverse complement strand
TATATATATATATATATATATAAATTCAGAAATGGCTCTTTGCTGAATAAAGGTTCCTGACCCCTGCTGTAAAGGGACTTCTCTTATTTTTTGTTTGCTCCCAGTAACTACTAAAGATTTTGGTTATGTAAAAAGACAACATTTCATACTAGACTCAAAACAAACAAAACAAATGAAAAAAAGCCAGAAGTCTGTAATCGTCAGATGTTCAGAAAATGAACCTGTTTTGCACATCCTGAAGATGTCCGAAAGGGTTTTTCACATCCAGAAGACATTTAAAATGCAGTCCCCTAATTATCAGACGTTCAGACACCAAACATGTTTGCATGTCCTGAAAACATCTGAAAGCATTTTTTATACATCCAGAAGATGTCTGAAAGTGGTCCCTAATCATCAGATGTTCAGACATCCAAATTTATTTGAACATCCAGAAGATGTTGGAAAGCTGTTTTGCATATACAGAGGATAACCAAAAAAATGTTAGACGACATCTAAAAGCAGTCTCTAATCATACGACGTTCAGAGCCCAAATCAGAAGATGTGCAAAAAGTGAATAATTCCAAAAGTTGAAAGTGAAAGTCGTGACATGTGGGCCATATGGACATATGGTGACCCATACTTGAACCTTTGGACCACAAGTCTAAGTCTCTGACCATCAGGCCACAAAAAGCGGCCTCTAAACAACAGATCTTCATGCACAAACTTCTTTTGCACATCCAAAAGACATCTGAAAGCTATTTTTCCATGTCCAATAGACATCATAAAATGTAATCGTCAGAGGTTTAGACACCTAACCTGTTTTGCACATCAAGAAGACATTGAAAAGCAATCCCTAATCATCAGGCATCCAGACACTGAATCTGTTTTGCACTACGTTTTCATGACAATAGACATGAATTCTGCAACCTGCCTGGGTTCGTGTACTTTAATTAATTTTCAGGTGTTCCTTTTTGCTGATTTACTGATTATCAAGTTCGTGTGCTCTAATGTTAATATTTTAATTTCAATGAATGGTTTATGTTGTGTCAATAAATAAATGCATATTAGAAAAAATCCTGTGCTGGTGAGTATTCACATAAACAGATCAGACATATCTAAAGTGAAAGCAAATTGAGAAGAGACAAATTTACACAGTCTATAATTTTAAGCTGAGAACAAAAGATGATAATAGTAAAAAAAAAAAAAAAAAAAAAAAAAAAAAAAACACTATATGTGTTGGGTTACGAAGGAGGCCCACTGTCTCTGGCACTGATAACCGCAGCAAACATAAATTTAAAATGAATCTTAAAATTGAATTAATCTTAATATTTAGATTAAGATTAGATTATATAAAAAACAATGCTACATGCTGTTTGTAGGTTGATTTCCATGAAAAATTATATATAGCATCTTTGGCTCAACCAACAGGCTCAACCACAGAGAGAACAATGTTTTTGAAACTCTTTTTGAAAACAGTAATTTAGTTTTTCACTGTGGTACCCCACACAAAATGGTGTACAGTTCAGTTCTGACTAGGCATGGGATGATAACCGGTTTCAAGGTTTAAAGCGTTTTTTTAAAAAAACATTAAAACTCACTGCTCCTAAGGTATTTATGTGCGTTTCTTTTAAATGTGTTAATGAAGAGGGCAATCAATGATTTGCTGTAATTATTTAGCCTGACACATTTTCCTGTTCCAAAATATTATAAATGTTTCCTAAAATAAAATGCATTTTGTTCAATATTTTTTTGTTTTTTCACCCAGACATTTAATAATAACATATTTTAGAGCAGTAATATTTGTATGCAAGGTTATCATACCATCAGAAACTTATATCATTCCATGCCTAGTTCTGACAATATAAATCAACAAAACTCTTGTGAATCACAAAAGTGAGTATTACAAATGCTGCCATTTATGGCGAAAATGTTTCGAGAGGGTGACGAGCATTGATTAAAAAAATAAATGGAATAGTATTTGTTTATTTGTTTATTTATTTGTTATTTTAGGTATTTATCTTAACCTTACAACAGACAAATTTAAAGCCTGACTTACACACACCTATTAAACAAAATTGCTGTAAAGTGTAAAGGTACACAAGTGAACAGCTAGCTAAATGTATGTCTTTTATCAAAATTTCACTGTACAAATTACCTTCAAGAGCCCAGCTTAAATGGCACTATTAAAGTTGTCTTTAAAAAATTGAAACATGCATATTATTATGCTTTTGCCAAAGTAAATTATTGTAGAACTAATTCTCTATGCCAGTTTCCATTCACTGAATCATGTTCAAATAGATGTTTGAAAAATTAGCAATTTTGGGGTTTTATTAAGGAGAGTGAAGGGCAATGTTCACTCGTGGTACAATTACTGCAGCTGTTACTGTCAGTTTTATCCCAAATCCTTTGGTGAATGCAGCTTTATGACAGACATTAATTTGATGGGCTATAAGCCATTAGAGGCTGCATCATTTTATACTGCTGATAAAATAGAAATGAAATGACTGCTGCAGTGTCATTTTTTCGCTCGAGTGTCTCACGGTGGGGTGTTTTGGTTGAGAATGGAGGAAAAAATGGCTCTTTTAAGGAACACTTGAACTGCTCTGCGTCCATTACCTCACAGCGGGTGTGCTTAATAAAATATTCCTAATATATACAGTACTGACACAGAGTATATACAAATTTCCAGAGGTGAATAGTGTACTGAAAACTTGTACTCAAGTAAAAGTACTGTTACATTGCTAAAATATAACTCCATTACAAAAAAAAGTACACTGTCAAGTACTTCTTGTGCTCTTCTAAAAAAAAGAACCCCCCCCCCCCCCCCCCCCTTCCTATCTAGACAGGGCAGCACGGCAGCCCAGTGGTTAGCACTGTTGCCTCACAGCAAGAACGTCACTGGTTCAAGTCCTTACCAGGCCAGCCGACATTTCTGTGCAGAGTTTACATGTTCCTCTCATGCTTGTGTGGGTTTTTCCTGAGTTCCTGGGGGTCCTCCCATAGTCCAAAGACATGCGTTGTGAATTGACAAAACCAAATTGGCACTATAGACGAGCTCTAGTCAGCAGTATTTTCCATAACAATTCATAATTTATCAGTTATAAGCAGGGAAGTTCTCGAGATCCACGTGAGCCAAATACACTTTATTATCAATCATCAGCTAAGAGTGAACTCTTGAAATACAGGATTCGTCCATTAACTTTTTTAAGCTTTAGGATATTTAATTATAGTCTTCTAAAAATACAAATTTGCTTAGCCTATACAATGAATTGTGATTTTACTTTAGGTTTAATCCACACATAACCACTGATCAATAATCAATCATTATTTTTTTTCTTATTTTCTATTTCTGCGTATTTTTGCATTTACAACTTTGTTGTAATACAGAGCAGGAGCATCATTTCAGACTTGATTTTAAACTAAAATGTTTATGTTTTACAAAGAAGACAAGTACACTGTCAGTTATAGAATAATAAAACATATAACCTCAATTAACCGGAGGCATTTTAAATCTGACAACAAAGATATTTTTATAAGCATTAATTTAAGAGCTATTTTGATGAATGTAACACAAGATTGCTTTGATCCATCTGTTCAATTTGGGGATGCTTTTAGACAGACTAGGACATTATACATACAATTAATAAAAATACCTCATTCTGAAACTATTTAGTATACATTTCTGCTGCTGTGATTTCACTGTTGACTGCTAAAATTCATTTCACAAAAATGATCACATGATAGCTACAGCCAAAACGATTTCAAGTAGCATTTAGATAAAAAAAATATATATTCTAAATACATCATACAACTTGATAAAGTTTACTCTAGATAGAAGCAAAGATAAATACTTTCTTTATGAGTGGCGCCATCCCGATCACGCAGTCTGTGCGCGCATACGCAGTGATGGGTAAGAGGACTGTCGCTACATTTGTAAAGGCCTATTTCAGTTTTTGCGATTACATGAATGACCATTGTTACAGTAACAAGAGTTGCTTAAGAGATGAGTTAATTAAAAGATGCGCTGTACCTGCATTTCCGCGCCGACGTTCTTTGAAAATGTGTCCAGAAGTCGAGTCAAAGTCGCTGTCGGACAGGAGAGAGCAAGACTTGATCTCTGTGTACATGTTTGGAAAATTAATATTGGGACCAGACATTCCAGTATCGACATACAAGCATATTATCAACACTAACATTACCGTGTAGTTCTCTAAACTTTCGGTCTGGGCACATGCATCTTGTGATTCCGATATTAGGGCTTTTATTGGTCCGTTTACCAGCAGATATTTTCATTGGCTACTGAAATGCAGGTCAAAGGTTTTAATATAAATTCAGATTGTGGACATACTTTTTACGAGTTTTAAAGTAGTGGAGTATAATATTTAGCTTAATTTCTGAAAGTAAAAATACAGATTTAAAAAAAATATACTAAAAAAGTAATTCATTTAAAAATTATTCAGATACTCAATGATAACGATTTTCTTATAAATGTTACAAGTAAATATATTTTAAAACCCGTGTGTGTGTGTGTGCGTGTGTGCGTGCGTGCGTGCGTGCGTGTGTGTGTTCCGCTGTGGTGACCCCTGATTAATAAAGGGACTAAGACTAAAATAAAACGAATGCATGAACTGTACTGTACATTTTCATATATTGCTATTGTAAGGTTGGACATGTATTGTAGACTGAAATGCATTTATTTTAATTTTTTTCCCTTTTGGGTGACAAATGCATGGTCAAAAAGATGTCAGTTCTCATGCAGCAACAGTAGAAACTGACATTCTGTATGGGAAAGTGTTTGTTTATAAATTGCAGCAGTGCATAATGCATCATTGCATGAACAAGATGGATGATTATCAAAGAATTTCTGACATGGTTTTCAACGCATAATATTTTATTAAATCGCTGTATGTGAGCAGAGATAAATCATATAGAACAGTGAAATCATTCACACTGACACAATCTCAGCCTCTCTATTAGCAGTTTATTTTAAAGATTTAGTTTACATTTCTGTTAGAAAGTTGTCCCTTATGCATACCAAAGATATCAACATGATTACAAAAGTGAAAAAAACAGTGAATAAATAATAATATTAAAATATGTAAATATAATAATATTGTAAAATATGATTAAACTTTTTTAAAAAGTGTAGCTCCATCAAAAAGGAGGGACATCAAAACTAATTCAAAAATATAATTTTATAATAATAATAGTAATAATAATAATAATAATAATATTTATTATTATTATTATTATTATTATTATTATTATTATTATCATTATTATTATATCTGAAAGAACAGCACTGATGTTTACAAAATATTTTACATTGTTATTAAATTCTTTAATAATAAATTATAAATTATGAATGACTCTTTGTCTTGATATTATCCTGCTTAGTTAAGCACAATTATTAGGTTAAACAATGTCATATTATTAAAATGAAGATTTATCAGTACAAACAGTTGAATACAAAATCATTAGCTCTCCTGTGAAAAAAAAAATCTAAAGAATCTTGATGAGCTCCCGGTGTCTTGCAGAACGCTTTCTTTACCGTTCCAGATTACTTTATTAATAAGTTATTGGAGTCATTGCAGAGATGTATATGGATGCAGTTGGCCAAGCTCATGTGAGTCTTACACAATAATAATTCTTTTTCCACTGCACCATGACTTTATACTGTACATCATTTCTGTTAAGGGACAAGACTTTTATCTAAGCAAAGTCAAACCTTACTGTCCTAATTACATAATTAAAAAATAGGATTATAATTTATTTTGGTAAAATTAGCATAATCTAGACACCTTTGCCCTACATACTGTATAAGCCACTTCTGATACCAAATGATCAACTAAAATATTTGTTATTCAAGTGTTATTTGTTGTTCCTAAAACTTATAGGGAACAGGACTTTTTTCAGGTAGTGTACATAAAAAAACAAATAAAAAAATCATCCTGCATAACAGAAATGGCCTTATAAAATGTGTTGATATGCCGGGTGAAGTTTCATCACATGCTCAAAACGAATGTCTTCCAGTCTGTTTAGTCTTATCTTGATGTCTCTCTTATGGCAGATACATTTGCTGTGTTGTTACTGTGTCAGCTATGAAGTACTGCCCATTTCTTGTGTTCTCTGGGTGTTTCTTTCACAAAAATCCAGAGCTGGACTATAAATGTGTTTCTAGCATCCTTACAGCCAGCAAACACTGATATAATTGCTGCCATTTTATCATTCTGTTCTCTAGCCATTTGTCTTGCTGTCTCCATCCTCTGTTCTCAGGGATTTTTTTCTCCCTGGCTTACTAATTAAGCACCAGCATCAGGGGACTCACTTTTTTTCGTCTTCTCACCCAAATACAGGTCAGCAGCTCTCACAACACAAATATTCTGCGCCTGAAAAAGATTGAGGTGAACCATGCTATGCATCCAAAATAAAGGTGTTTATTGATGGCCTAAAAAAAAAGAAGAAGAAGACGAAAACAACAAGATCAAGTAACATTATAACGGTTTTTGCAAATTTGTTACATTTTAGAATATAAGTGTTGACACAGAAAGGCCAAACAAGGAATGCAGGTCAACAGACAGTTTAAGGGAAAATTTAGGAAATAAACTGTCAAAAATGACAATCTGTCATTCGCAGGTAATGTAGTAACAGGAGAGCGGACCGCAGAACTGGATAAATCAAGACAATCTCACAGCAATTTGTACGTTTTTTTAATCTAGTGGCAGTAATTCGTTATGAATAAGTACGATCTCATTCATACAATTTAGTACAATTTGCTTATCCCCCAATGACGGTTTGGTTTAGGTGGGTTTAGGTGCCACACCCCCTTTTAAAATCATACATATTTATATGACTGAACTCATACGAATATAAAAGAATTTGCCACTAAACTGATCAGGCTGAATAAACAAGATCAAAGACAAAAGAACAATGAACAACTTACCAGCATGGACTGTATGTATGTGACAAGACCAGACAGGACAGGAGAGGACAGGACTGGGCTGGACAACAGGGTGAAGATGAGAATCACATCTAGATGGTAGGATGAACGGAAACATTAAAATGGCAAGAACGAGCAGGAGAGATAAAGGGACGCCATAAAGTTTGAGCAGGTGTCTCACAATGTTTTTGTCCCGCAATATTTACTGATCTTTTCTTCTTTTTTTGTATCTTAGCCTGTCAATATATTGTAATTAAATAGATTCAATCTGATAATATATGAATATATTCTTAAAATTATTATATTTAAAAATCTTACTTCCTTTTGAACATTGCCTGTCAATAAACAACTTTTTTATGAAACAGTAACATTATTATTGTTATTTAATTGTCAAATCAAACTCTAAATATTTAAATTATTACTATTTATTGATATACTTATTATTTACTTTTTTGTTTTTGTATTTTGAACAAATAAATAAATAAATAAGCAAATAAACAAAAATAAATAAATAAATAAACAAATAAGCAAATTATTCAATAAAAAAAAACACTTAGTCTCTTCCACATCTGAGGATGATCCTCCTGGTTTTGTTAGACTGACAGGACAGGAGCAGATTTCTGTGATGAGCTACTCCTCCATACATATACACACATGATACATATACACACACACGATACACTCTATACATATACACACGATACACTCTATAGATTTACACTCTATACATATGCACACATGATACACTCTATAGATATACACTCTCAGAATCAGAATCAGTTTTATTGCCAAGTGTGCTTCACACACACAAGGAATTTGTTTTGGCAACAGGAGCTTCCAGTCTACACAAAGTGACAAGTGACAACACAAAATTAAATATGAGAAAAAAAAAAGGTGATAAACATTAAACAGGATGTTAAATCTGGATGTTGAATTGTATGTACAGATTGTTGTGAATATACTGGTTATAAGGTGCTGTGTACCACTGCGAATGGAGAAAGTATTGCATTGTATATTGTTATAAGGTGCTGTGTACAAGTGCGTATGAGAAAGTATTGCACGTTTACGCACAGTAGGAGAATATTTCAGTGTTCAGCTCCAGGTTGTTGTATCTGCACCATAAAGCCAGCCGCTCCACCTCCTGTCTGTATGCAGACTCGTCACCATTCCGGATACAGTAGTGTCATCCGCAAACTTCAAGAGCTTAACGGAGGGGTCTTTTGACACACATGACACACTCCATGCATGTGTACACATGATACACTCTATACATATACACACACACATGATACACTCCATAGATATGCACACATGATACACTATATGCATATACACACATGATACATTCTAAAGATATACACTGCATACATATGCACACATGATACACTCCATACATGCACACACATGACACACTCCATACATGTGCACACTCTATACATATGCACACATGATACACTCTATACATAGACACACACATGATACACTCCATAGATATGCACAAATGATACACTCTATGCATATACACACGATACACTCCATACATATACACACACTCTATACATATGCACACATGATATACTCGATACACATACACACATGTCAGGGTCTGGGGTAAAACCTGGGTCTCAGGTGGGAAAGGTGAGTTACCTAACCACTGAGCTATTGGGAGTTGATTGACCCCCTCTATACAAATATACACACATAATACACTCCAGACATATACACACACGATATACTCTATACATATGCACACACATGATACACTCTATAGATATACATTCTATACATATGCACACAAGATGCACTCTATAGATATACACTCCATACATATGCACAAATGATACACTCTATACATATACACTCCACACACACACACACACACACACACACACACGATATACATACTGTGGTCTGGGATAGAACCCAGGTCTCTGGCGTGAAAGGTGAGTTATCTAACCACTGAGCTATTAGGAGTTGATTGACCACTATGAGCGAAAGGACATGATACACTTCATACATATACACACACACAATAACCTCCATACACATATACACACATGATACACTCCATACGTATACACACATGATATACTCTATACATATTCACACATGTTACATTTCTATAGATATACACTCCACACATGATATACTCTATACACACTCCATACATATGCACACAATTTGTAATGAATAATTTAAAAAGCATTTATTAAAATAATATGTTTTTAATTTTAGGTATTTATAAATCAACGGGGGGTGACTTGTAGATATGTGTCATACATATACACACACGATACACTATATACACTCCATACAGGTGCACACATGATACACACTCTATACATATGCACACAAGATACACTCTCTTGATATAAACTCTATACATATGCACACAAGACACACTTCATACATATACACACATGATACACTCTATACATATACACAAATGATATACACTCCATACATATACAAACACACATGATACACTCTATACATATACACACTCCATACAGGTGCACACATGATGCACTCTATACATATGCACACAAGATACACTCCATACATATACACTCATGATACACTCTATACATATGCACACAAGATACACTCCATACATATACACACATGATATACACTCCATACATATACACACACACATGATACACTATACATACAGTATACACACTCCATACAGGTGGACACATGATACACTCCATACATATACACACACTCCATACATACACACACACAAGATACACTCCAGACATATACACACTCTATACATATGCACACATGATATACTCTATACATATACACACACATGATAAACTCTATAGATACACACTCCATACATATACACATATGGTACACTCTATACATATACACTATACACACTCCATACAGGTGCACACATGATACACTCTATAGATATACACTCTATACATACAGTATGCACATAAGATACACTCCATACATATACACACGATACACTTTATAGATATACACTCCATACATATACACACATGATACACTCTATAAAGTATAAAAATATATATATTTTTTTCATTTATATATTTATAACAAAATAATTGTATAATAGCAATAATACTCTTATTTGTAATAAATTATTTAAAAAGTATTTATTAAAATAATATATTTATAATTTTAGGTATTTATAAATAAATTGGGGGTGGCTTGGTTGTTGGACGTGACTTGTGGATATGGGCGGGGCTTAAATTCTCACTCCAAACTAAAGCCAAAAGTTGGCAGCCCTGCCTTAACAATGCCTCATCATAACATCTCTCTTACAGCACACTGCTGTCCTGAGTCTATGAACGGGGTGTCCTGAAGAGAGAGAGAGAAAGAGAGAGAGACAGTGAACAGCCTGTCCCGGGCCTCTAGACCTCTGTCCCTTCACAGCCTGACCTTCACATCCCCACAGCCTCTTTAAAGCTGTTCCTTCATTTCAGATAAAAGCCTCAGCACAAACCTCACTGTGTTCATTTGCTCTCCGGCACGCAGGTTAAAGTGAAGCTCCAGGAAACACTGCCAAAAACACTCCTCGGTGCAGTTCTGGACCTAAACCCAATGACAGTGGGTGATGAGTGTTTAAGGAGAAGAGCTAATTAATAGTGGACTGATACACCAACATTGTAACTTTTTGTTTTAGTGGCTAATTCGTATGAATTCGTACGATCTAATTAGTACAAATTAGTACGATTTGCTCATCACCCAATGACGGTTGGGGTTAGGGGTGGGGTTAGGTGCCACGCCTTCTTTTTAAAATCGTACATTTTCGTAGGACTGAATTAGCCACTAAACTGACAAAACGTAAAATCACACAGACACACATACACATACATTCATACACACAGCTATCATTGAGGATATTGACTGACACAATGTAATATCAATTCTAACCTTGACTGTAATACCAAGTCTTCCTCTTTTTCTTCTTCTCAAATGTGCTACATTCAGCTGTTAAAGACAGTCTACTTCTGCAAGTTTTACATTAAATTAAAGAGAATTAGGGGTGACACGGTGGTTCAGTGGTTAGCACTGTCGCTGGTTTGAGTCCCGGCTGGGTTAGTTGGCATTTTTGTTTGCATGTTCTCCTCATATTTGCGTGGATTTCCTCCGGGTGCTCCAGTTTCCCCCCACAGTCCAGTACTGGGTTGCAGCTGGAAGGACATCCACTGTGTAAAACATATAATTGCCGGTTCATTCTGTAGTGATCCCTGATGAATAAAGGGACTAAGCAGAAAGAAATGTTATCAATAAAGATAATTATTACAACACATCTCATTGTTTTAGTGTCTAATTGTTTATTTTTGTGGAAGGTAGCCATCTAATAAGTGGTATAATGTACATCTAGCCCATTGTAATCACAAAATAAAGGCCTTCAGCTGCTGATAAGCCTGTTGACTTTATTCTGCAAGACAAAACAGCTAAATTTCCTATATGAAATAACCGCAAAATTAAAAAGCTAATTTAAAAGTAATTTTAAAGAAAAAAAACAAAATTAAAATATAAATATCTGAAAATTGTACATATAATTATTAATATATTCTTCTTAATTATTATTATTATTATTATTAGAATTATTATTATTATTTATTTATTTTTATGTATGTATTTCTCTCTCTCTCTCTCTCTCTCTCTCTCTCTCTCTTTCTCTCTCTTTTGAGGACCATTCTATACATGTAGCCTTAAAATCCCTGCCATAATCAAAAAAGCATTCATATCAATGAGCTTTGCGTAAGTAAATTGCTGAATATGGAAAGCTCTGGCAGAGCACCAACCACCGTTCAAAATTAAAAGATTCAATATCTTCTAAATTAAAACCATGTACACTGTAAAAAATGCTGGGTTCCACATAATTCCTTCATGTTGCCCCATCATGTTGCCCCCAAGAAACTCAAGAATTGTGTTGATTCAGCTCATTTAGTTTGAACAAGCAGCAAAAATATTTTTTTGAGCGTAACTGTATCACCCTTGTCCACTGGCTGTATTTCCCCGTTTCTCTCTCTTTCAGTCATTGAGTTGGTGTGTTGTTTCTCTGTCCTCGTCCTCTTCAGTGCTAATGGCTGTGTGACGGGGCCATCTGTTCACACACACACACTCCACTGTTTGTCATGCTAAATAGCACTAGTGTCCTGGTATCTGATAATCACAACAAATTTAAATAGGGTGTGTAAATGTGTTAGAGCGGGCCAAATGAGATTATTCTATGTAACTTTCTATTACATTGCTTGGTTACACAATGCACCACATGAATGAAACAGCGTCACGGCGACTGACTAAGATGCACTTCTGAACTACATTTAATGCATCATAAAGCTAGAAAGTGCCACATGACACTATAATATAAAGTTTAGGATAAATTGCAGTATTCTATATGCAGAACCCCATGTTGTGTATTGTAAATAACAAAGATTTTTGTATAAATAACAACAACATAAATGCAAATGGGGAAAATGCATTTTATATTTGCATCTCCTTCTTAAAAAATGTTATGCTAATTAACTATAAGACAAAATGTATGCCCCTGCTATATAAAGCTTTTTTTTTTAGATTGTAAATTTAATGTACTGAAATGTATATGTGGTTTTGTTTGTAATGTAAAAGGCTGGCAAAGTATTTATATATGAAGAGTTTAGATGCAAAATATATTGATATAAATTTATATTTTCTTTTAAAATTTGCATTTTCTCATACTCCCATATGTAGGCTAATTCATTTTATTTTTATGGTGATGAAGAAGTTCTTTTCATTGCCTTTCAAGTGAAATAACTGAACACAAACATAGGAAGCTGAGAAAAATATTCATAAAAAAAACATTTAAGATGGCATTTAGAGGTTTTTGCATCTGAATTCTTCATATGGAGCTTTTGTCTTACAAAATAAATTCGGATCTGATCTGCCTGAAACGAGATGTCAGCCATTTCTGTTATTGAACAAACCTATAGAGGTTTGTAACAGATTTGCTTAATGCCACTCTATGCCCTTCAGTGGATGCCAATGAGCAGCATCCACTTTGACCCTCAAACACTGGCTCTGGACTGGAAAAGAGATGCTTGTGGTGCTGACATGCCAAGAAGGTGCTTTTCAAGGGCTACGAAAGCAAATCCGTGTGCATGCACTTCTGAAAGATCAGAACTCAAATTGATTCACCATCATTATTGTTTGTTTCTGTGTTTGCAAGTGTTGAGTAAGACTGAGCTGAAATTCAGATATATTTTTACCCTATAAGAACCGAACTTTGCTGAGACTTATTTCAGTATATACTGCTAACTGAATAGTAGGGGGCGGAGGTTTCTTTTGATACAGCACATCCTTCCCTTTTAGCAAACTAACAGTTAGATGGGCTTCGCTGAAGCCCTCAAACTGGCATCATCAAAAATAGACAGCCAGTAAAAAGACAGAAGCAAATGCCTAGAATCTTATTAAAGATTATATAAAAACAAAAACATTTTTCAGGATTAACCTGCAGGGATTAATCTTTTCCTAAATAATAACAATGTGCTCCCCCCCCCAAAAAAAAAACCTAACAAAAAAACATTGTAAGTTTTGATTTCACATGGACTTTAAGGTTTGAACTTTACATCTAAATTCACAAAATTGATTTAACAGCACATATTTAAGCAAGAAAACAACACAGTTATGATTTATAGTTCTAGTCGTAATTATTAATAGTTTGTGAGAGGCATTGCTTAGGAGTTATTTTCAAATACCAAATTTACAGCCTTACACTGCAAACTATATATGATTATTAAAGGCAGAATGTCAAGCATAACCAATCAGATTAATCGAAAGAGTGAATAATTTAAGTAAACTGAAATGCTAAATTATGAACATTTACATTATTAAAGATTTATTTTTGTCTTTTATTTTGACAGGACAGCATCTAGGCAGAAAGAGAAGTTGGAGCAGGAGAGAGACTGAGAGAGATAGAGAAAGAGAGAGAAATTAGGAAACCCCAGCACTAATATGTGTCTTTGTCAAATAAGTTAATAAAATGCAACTGTTTAATTTATATTACCAGTTACATGGTATTTTAAGTAATGGTCAGTGTGATGACTTCTTTAGTAATGACAGCAACGGTTGACAGTGGTAGTAGTAGGGGAGAATGGGGCACAAAGTAACACTTTTTGATTTTGGCAAAATAATGAACAAAGTAATGGGATTAGACAAACCATATATTTTTTACCAACACACAAGTTTCTCCTACAAATGAGCACTAGTTGTATGATCGCCGAACTTATGGTTTCTGTGCAGTATTGCCAAAAGTGCCAGGAGTAAAAATGTTACGACCTCACCTGCGGGGCAAGTTGTAACAGACCGTGGGTTAGTTGTAACACATGCTTATAAAGGCAGATGTCACACAATTCATTTAAATTCAGTTTACTCTAAATAATAGCTATATTTCCTCAGTACTTAACTCAATTTTCTTTAGTCTACATAGCACAGCATGTTTATTTATTTATCTATTGGATAAATACATTTTGATTTATTTGCATTATTATTCTTTATTATACAATGCAATTATTTGCATTATTAGCAATACATTTTTTTCTATTCAAATATTTTCTATTAAAACACTTTTTTAATATAAAAAGTTCTCAACATTACACTCAAAATTTAAAAAAAATCATTTGTAACTTATTTGTAAAACTAGCTATAGCAGTCACTGTGTGTTTTTTAGATCTTTCAAAATGGTTCCATCTTTTAGCCTAGAAGATGGTAATCACAACAATACAAGATTTTCCTTGCATACTTTCACAGAGTTTTTAAAAAGATAAAAATATTAAGTATAATAAATATACTTTTATGCTGAAAAAATTACTTTGTTTTCAATAACTGGCAGGAAGACGTCTGCCAACACTGTGGTGAAAACCTTGGAAATATGCCATGGTTAACCCTGAGCAAAACTCAGTGTTACATTTTACCCTGCATTACTTGTGCCTCGCGCTCCCCTAGTCAACTAATCACAACATACTGGACCTCATCTGACCAATTAGAGAGCAGAGCAGACTCTCAGAAAGAAGAAGTTTAGAGAGACAGAGTTTTTGAACAAACCATTTCAGACATTGTAGAGAAAACTGTTAGTGCTGCATTATACACACTGTAAAAAATGCAGAGTTCCACCAAGCGGCAAGCTCCCGCTCTCCTTCGGGAAGCCAATACAGAAGTAACTGAAACTGCAATTCATCAAAATTCCGCTAATCCTGGCTCCATAATAGAGCAAATTTCTATGGAGCCCACTGTTAAAATGGGCAACTTTACAGCAGAAAAAAGGTGTTTACAGCCTGGTACAAAGAACAATTTTGGTTCATATAGCTAATATTACCCTTCGTGACAACTGTGAAGGGGGTGAATTTTTTAATAACTCATCCGTTTTCTTTATATTAGGTTATATTAAGTTTGCATAATTAAGGGCGTGGTCACTTGAGTGACAGCTAGTTCTCGCTGGTCGCCGTCACTTCACCTCAGCTGATTCCGGCTGATTAGCTGCTGATCTCAGCGTATACATCTGATTTTTGTTTTGTTTTATGTGGCTTTACACAGTCAGTTTTGGAATTATTTCTTACAATTATCAGATGATATGGCATGCTGTGTGCACTTAATTGTGCTCACAAACCATTCACATGGCCTCCGTTTCCCAGGTGAGTGAAATTATATACTTATATACCATCTCTATGAATGTATTTGTTTTATTTAAGATCATTTATCATTTATAATGTTCTTTAGACCTGTAATGCACTCCAGAATCTGACAGATTGATTAGCTGTAGGCTCTAGAACAGTCGTCTGAAGCGTTATACAGTGTTATGCCTGGATTTCATAAATAGCCTTGCATTTACTAACACAGACATCCGAAGTGTTTGGAAGTAATCCACACTTTCCTCCTGTTGAAAAACGTCATAAGCACAATGTTTAGTGGCTCAATGTGTAATACATTGAGCCACTAAGCATTGTGCTTATGACGTTCCTTATGAAACAGTGTTTTTTAAACTCTAAACACTTAATTGATATAATATACAACCAAGCATATGTGGTCAGAAGACAAACAAGTCCAGGTAATGAAGTATCAAGTGTTTCTCAGGGTGTTTCTCTCATAGGAAAGCCTGTCAAAACAGAATGCCAGCATGCATCTGTAGCTCCGCTCACGCTCCGCCTCTTTGCCCTTGTATGGTATGCCCCGGTTGGTGCGATGACGCGCAAACAAAATGACGACGGTTAGCCTTGCCTACTGGTAGCTTCTTTTGGGTTCTTCATAAAGCTATAGGTGATGTCACGGATACTACGTCCATGTCTTTTACAGTCTATGGGTTCCACACAATTCATTCATCCCAACACAAATGAATTAAGTTAACTGTTAACGATTAAGTAGATTGAATATAAAACAACTGAATTGTCCCTAAAAAAATAAAAAATTGTGTTGTTTCTGCTCATTTTAAATAAGTATTTGAACAAGCAGAATATTTATATTATATATATAATATAATATTATATTTATATAATATATGTATTTATATAATTATTTTCAATGTATGAATATTTATGTAATATATGTATAATATAAGAAATCGAAAGTGTTTTTTGACCTTGCAATAGATGGAAACCTATTGTAGGAGACAAAATTAGGAACCTTTAAAATGGCATTATGGGACACTTTAAGCAATTAGACAGCAGGATTAAACTCCAGCTTTGGATCACAGCAGTGGAGACTGTTGGCAGCAACTAAAGGATTTGACCACAGGAGTCGTATTAGTTCAGCGAGTCCTAGAGGACCAGATTAAAGCATCAGAAACCCTCACATACTGAACTATTTTCTGCAAGCCAGTGGCACACTTTCGGCAAACGTCAAGGAATGTGGGTACAGACTCAGGTACTTAAAGATGAGGGAAGGGAAGCTTCATCTGTGCCAGTCCGGCCTATAAACCCGTTGATGTGACTCAGATAGGGGCTGTTTATTTTAGACATGCCATTTTAAGCCTATGTTAATATTTTATGCCTGTCACCGATTCAACAGCATTCTCTGCATGGATTTTCTTCACTGATAAAAATATAGTTCATGTAATTTAATTGAACATATGACAGCCCGAGAAACATAAATATAACATAAATAAGTATTTAGACCAAATGTGACTTATTTTTCAGAGTCAAGCTTCTTTTCGCTGTAACATTAGAATTGTTCCTCTGGCATTCCTTAAAATGAGATCTTCTGCCATGATTAAAATTGATAAACTTAATAATGAAATATGAAATAATAATGCAAAAAGAAAAACAAGAGGAAATGTAAGAAACAGCTAACATGTAGCATATTACAGTGAAGTTCATTGGTTTAACTACAGTACATTAGTAAGCAAAGAACAAACAATTAAAAATACTTGTAAACAGTGTTGGGGGTAATGTATTACAAGTAACATGAGCTATGTAATAATATTACTTTACTAAGCAAAGAGTAAAGTAACGCATTACTTATTAGTTGCTTAGTAATTACGTATTACTTATTAGTAAAGCATTAAGTAATAGTATTTGAGTTACATTTTCGAAAATGTAAAGCAAGCTACTTTTAGTTTAGTTAGCTTTTAATAAACTAATTTGTTGAATTAAAATTAGTCACAATGAATCACACACACATTGAGAGAACATGTTCATTATTTTGAATGCAGCGAAGAAAAGGAAAAGGGGATTGTCTCATTGGACAGGGATTTTACTTAAGACAAATAGTAACAAACACAAAAGTAGCTAACACACTGCTTTAAACTTTCAATAATCTGTATATACGGCATATAGCTCTGGGGTCAGGAAGTTCCTAGATAACATTATCCTAAAATATGATTGTTTATGTGTTTTTTAAAGGTAAATGAAGTTGTAGGTTATACAGTGTGTTAATTGGAGAACTTCTCTATAAAAAAATTTTAAAAAATAACTAGTTCTGAAAGAGATCAAGCCTCAGGCAGGTATGAAAAAGTAACTCAAAAGTAACAAAAAGTAACAGAAGTAACACGTTACTTTTACTAAGTAACCCAACTAGTTACTTTTTTGGGGAGTAACTCGATATTATAATGCATTATTTTGAAAAGTAACTTTTTGCTTGTAAATATATTATTCATTTTAGTTTAAGTTACTTTCAGCAATCGATAAGTCATATTAAAAATTATATCTGTTAATAATACAGTATTAAATGGATAACAATGTAGTATGAATAACTAAGCAGTATTTTTTACTAAATTGTTTGAAACAAAATTACTGTAACCCCTTTAGGTACATTTTGCAACATATTTTATCATTTAAAGCCTAAAATAAATATATGTTTAATTTGAAAAATATACATGTTTGTGGTACAATTTTTACCACATAAAAGTTTATAATAACAATATAAACATGTCAGCGCCATAGTGGTTAAGGTGCTCACGGTGACCCGAGTTCAATTCCCAGCTCGAGGTCCTTTGCCGATTCTTCCCCTCTCTCTGCTCCCAGTGATTTCCTGTGAATTCTCTACACTGTTCTGTCCAATAAAGTTTTAAACCCCCTAAAAAATAATAGATAAAACCTTTTAATGAACATTAACTTAGACTGATAACTGCTTTAACAAAGGTTGTACATTGCTATATAATGGTAATAATGCATTGAATAATGAAAAAAAGTTTAATTAAATTTTATCAAATTAAACTGAACTACACTAAACTAAACTGAAGTGAATTTAATAAAAATGTATTTTAATTATTTTATTAATTATTTATAGTGAGATTCACTGAACTGACATTTTTATTTGCACTATTTTATTTATTATTTATAGTGAGACTATAGTGAGATTTGTTTTATATATTTTTCCCCACTCTTTCAACCCACAAAACAGCTTATCTTTATTTATTTATTTATTTATTTATTTATTTATTTATTTATTTATTTATTTATTTATTTATTTATTTATATTTATTTATGCATCTACATATTTTTAATATATGTTATTAAATTTGTATAAGTTTAGATTTTTCTAAGATAGAATAAGTTCAGATTTTTTAAGTTCAGACTATTTAGTCCTCACAATGTAAGCAAAACCTAAACCCAGCAGTCCACACACATTTCTATTTTCACCAGAGCGTGACCTCTAAATAAAAAGCAACAAGATTTTCTCAGTCAATAGCAGTACCAGATTTAGCACTACTATTAATGAATAATTAATGTCAACACACATGTTACTTTGATGGGGGCTGTTTGTGTCTTGTGAAACCTGGAGCAGTGGAATGACAGAGGGGTCAGTTAAACGTTACCCTCCTGCCAGCTGAATTATTAAGATCTGCTTTTCCTCCAGAAAGATCTCCGTGTCCTCTCAAATTATTATGCTGGATGGCTTCTACCCGTAAACAGACACAAAGATTCCTTCTCCATCTTATTTGCTGTGGCTTTTATTCTTGTTGTCACCCAATTCACCTATTGGTTTTGTCTCAGCGACTCTGAACACAGCAAACCCTCTCAGGTCTCTGAAAGCGAAGGATTCTCCGGTGAACATGTTAAGAGCCAAACGCAGGTCACAAACATGTATTCTCCCTTTGGGGCTGAGACCTTTTTTTGCAATACTAGAAAAATGACATTGCTACTGGCTGCAGAATAGTGTATGTGACATAACACCCTCACACACACATAATTTGATTTGTGTATACTTGTTTGTATGCTGGAAGATTGCCATTAATGCATCATAATTTAGCTGAACTGCATTAAAGCCCCAACCAATGTTTTGGTGCAAATTTCCATTCGGAAAACTATGAAGACAACATTTCCAATCTCTGTCCAATCTTTCCTCCATTATTGTTCATCTGCCTGGCTGATATGAAAATAATGAGAAATGATGTGTTTTTATCAGTGAACAGTTATGTAGGTCACCGATGTTAAACTTCAGAATAGTGGAAGAGAGTCTTGCACAATACAGCCAGATAAATCATGATTAATATGCATTCATCTGCCTGTTTTTATAACTCATTGTGTATGTGTGTGTGTGTGTGTGTGTGTGTGTGTGTGTGTGTGTGTGTGTGTGTGTGTGTGTGTGTATGTGTGTGTGCGCGCGCACGTGTGTGTGTGTGTGATGCTGATAATGCTAATTTATAATCTACAGATGTTTTTGATTAAGCAGCTATCCTCTTCCCACGTGTAATGATATGCTGATTTATTCCACAATATTTGCATTTTAAAAGTAAAGCCTTTATAATTAATAAAAGAAGTAATCATTTCTGAAATAGTAAGAGTTGAAAGTTCTGTTGTCACATGCATATTAATGAAGCAATATCACAAAAGTAAGAGTCCAGTTTTAAGAATCAACGTGTACTCTTAAAAATTAGGGCTCTGTACTTTAATTAAACATCCATGCAATCTTTCCATTTCACAAAAGGTTCTTTATAGTGGAAAAAAAAGAATATATATA
>CAIGQZ010032240.1:4014125-4027536 GCA_903798205.1 Danio tinwini | reverse complement strand
AGTGGTGTCAAAATTAATTGTTTCTTCAGTACACCGTGATGCAGACGCAGACAATTCGGTATTAGTTCTGTAAAAGGTCATACTGACGTCCTTTATCTCATATGCACTATATTGTGGTAGCTTACTGGAACGAGAGAGTCGAGTGCGAGTAATTAAAACACATTTCACTGCGTGAGTGTTTGCTGGACAGTCTTTCACTGACACTGAAGTTATAGCAGAAGCCCTGTTTCACAGAAATGGAGAAAATGAAAGTAAACTCCCTTTTTCTCCCTCTCTCTCTCTCTCTCTCTCTCTCTCTCTGTAGACCTTTGACCTGCTGGGGTGAGATAACATTTCCTCTCCTCACAGCTGTAGCGATACTTCGGGATACAGACAAGCGTGTCTGCAGAGCGAATTGTCTGCACCGCGTCTATTCTGGATCAGCTCTGCTGTGATCACCACTGCTGTTTATTAGTGTCACTCATCGGTAAACAGCGCCAGAGCATTAGAGCCAATCACAGCCCTTTCCAATGAGTGAGTGACCAATCATAGGGGTGTAAGAACTTGCTCGACAAGGCTCAGAAAGTAAGCGCAATCTGTGTTTGTACTTCAGTTTTTAAAGGTACAGTTCATATATCTGACTGTATTAAAGGACAACATTGTATTACAATTAATATATAATTATAAATATATTTATACATTTTAATACAAGAATTGTTGTGCTGTGAAGTAAAATATAAATTGTGTAAAATATAATTGTGTATGGAATGCATCGTCAATGCACCGTGATGCACTGAGATCGAATTTAACCAAATTGACGGCATTATAATTGTAGCCAAATTGAACCATGAGACCAGTGTGGTATACACAGTTGAAGTCAGAATTATTAGCCCCCCTGTTTATTTTTTCCCAATTTCTTTTTAACAGAGAGAAGATTTTTTTTCAACACATTTCTAAACATAATTGTTTTAATAACTCATTTTTAATAACTGACTTATTTTATCTTTGTTATGATGACATTAAATAATATTTGACTAGATATTTTTCAAGACACTTCTAAACAGCTTAAAGTGACATTTAAAGGCTTAACTAGGTTAATTACAGTAGGTTAACTAGGCAGGTTAGGGTATTAGGCAAGTTATTGTATAACGATAGTTTGTTCTGTAGACTACTGAAAAAAAATAGCTTAAAGGGGTTAATAATTTTGACCTTAAAATGGTTCTTAAAAAATTTTAAACTGCTTTTATTCTAGTCTAAATAAAACAGATAACAGATAAAACAGATACTTTCACTAGAAGAAAAAATATGATCAGACATACTTTGAAAATTCCCCTGCTCTGTTAAACAAAATAAATTCAAAGGGGGGCTAATAATTCTGACTTCAACTGTGCATATTATGCAAGTGGAATAATAATTACACTCTCAGAAATAGAGGTATGAAAGATGTCACTTGGGTGGTACCTTTTTACCTAAAACGTCCACATTGTACCTTTTATACTTTTATACAATATAGTTAAAGTTATACAGTCTTTTAGTCTTTTTTGTGGACATGCACAAGAATGACATGTATCTGAAATGTACAACATAAAATACCAGAAAGTAACTTATTTCAAAATCACTAAAATATAGACAGCGCCCTCTAGTGGATTTAACATTGGAAACAAGCAAGAACATGTACTCAGAGCAATATATTTTAAGTTTCTCAAAATTGTAGGTTGGGGCACGCATTTTCATTGAATTTTGGTTGACTGTTTATGTAGTCAAAAACAATCTGTGAGCTGAGCATTCATATTGAAATAAACTGCCAGGTTAAAATTGTAACAAAAAATTCAACACAGCGATTAGATTTGTTAGTATGTTATGTAATAATAAATGTAAATTACGAAAGTACCCCAATAACCTACCTCTTCTGGTGAGATTTTAAATTGTGCATTAGGTGAATCGATGGAACTGACACCGGGAATAGAAACTGTCAACATACTACTTACTAGAAATTACTGTACTATACTGTAAAGTCATGAAAGGGGTTTTATAGATTAGACACAGCAAGTCACTTTCGTCAGCAAACTAATCAATGTTTGAACAATCCAATGACTCGCTTTAACACTGGAACTGAGGCAGTCATTTTAACCATTAAAAAAATTATAACTTAATAACTTTTTTCAAGGGTGACTTTTTTCGATGGCTCAGTGCTTTTGTCGCCTCACAGCAAGAAGGTCGCTGGTTTGAGTCCCAGCTAGGTCAGTTGGCATTTTTGTGTGGAGTTTGCATGTTTTCCTTGTGTTTGCATGGGTTTCCTCCAGGTGATCCGGTCCCCCCCCCCCCCCCAGTCCAAAGACATGCGGTACAGGTGAACAGTGTGAATGAGTGTGTGGGTGTTTCCCAGTACTGGGTTGCAGCTAGAAGGCATCTGCTGTGTAAAACATATAAGTTGGCGGTTTATTCCTCTGTGGTGACCCCTGATGAATAAAGGGACTAAGCTGAAGGAAAATAAATTAATAAATGAACTATTTTTAAATAAAACCCATATAACTCTAGTACCCTGACTTTTTCTAAATGTGTGTATATTTAATTGCAAAATTTTTATTTTATTTTAATTACAAAACACAGAAGAGTTTAGTGGATTATTTCTACCCTGAATGGCCATAGAAGTCAAATTGACAGCATGCTCTAAAGTATCCACTACTTTTTCCTGTGCGTCTGTTGCCTAGCAACTTACTGCTAACAAAAACATAACTTTCTTGTAGTGAAAACATAACTTTCTTCAGACATGTCTTTCAAAACAACATTTTTGTTGTGGTGAAACAACTTTTCTCTCCTGCTTGCTGGCCACAGTGAGGTGCACACCTTCAGGGGCTGGTCTAGAAACTTATACACAATTATAGGCTAATTCAATCATTCATTTTCCTTTGGCTTAATCCCTTTATCCATCAGGGATCGCCACAGCGGAATGAAGCGGCAACTTATCCAGCATATGTTTTATACAGCGGATGCCCTTCCATACTGCAACCCAGTAGTAGGAATTATCCATACACACTCAGTCACACACATACACTATGGCCACTTTAGTTTATTCAATTTTTCAATAGCACATGTCTTTGGACTATGGAGGTAACCAAAGCACCTGGAGGAAACCCACACGAACACAGGAGGACATGCAGACTCCATACAAAAATGCCAACTGACCTAGCCGGGACTCGAACCAGCTACCTTTTTTTTTTAGGCAAATGACTTCATATAATACGATGACAAACATTCAAAGCTTAATTCTAAAATCTCAATAGAAGCTTTAAATTTGAATATAACATGACAAAAACTGTTGACCGTTATGCCCATTTTAGTAGCATAATCCTGGTAGTTCCAGTGTTAAGACTGTGGCTGCATCCAAAACCGCATACTTCCATACTATATAATACGCTAAAAGCAGTATGCCAGCCGAGTAGTACGTCCGAATTCATAAAATTAAAGAATCAGTATGTGAGAACGTACTTTTCTAACCACCAATAAGTACATTTAAATTCTAATGCAGTACCTACTGGGTAGTAGGCAGTTTCGGACGCAACCGATAACTTTTTGCCACCTACTGGCAAAACAATTTAACCTGCAGAAAAAACTGAAATAGTGGAAATTTGTCATTCCTGAGAGTCAGAAAGAGTGAAAATCTGTCACTTTTGGAAGGCTTTTCATCCAACAAGCCAACAAATGGCTTCAGCTAAACATAAACTTCACCTACAGCATTACCTCAATTTTATGCACACCCATCATCTAGAAATAATAGCCTCTCAGCGCATTAATATTACACATGCAACTCTTCAGCATTCATGCATTATGTACATGCACATACAATATACAGCCCATGCAAGCAGCATGCACAAAACTATACTGCCATTCTTTCCCCCCTTCCTTTCTTTCTTGTCTTCTTTCTTTCTTATTTATTCATCTAGCTCACATTTTATTTTCGTCGCTGCTGTCAGAGTGTGTATGGTATCTCTCCTGGCCTTTTCCCTCTGCCGTCAGACTTCATTAAATCTGCAAGTTGTATTTGCATAAGCGGCACCAAGTCTCAACACCTACATCCCAGGGTGACGTGTCATTTCCTGGTGTGTGCGATTGAGAGAAAGACAGCGGCGTCTGACAATATATGCGAGCGCCTTTGTTCATCTGTTTGTATTTTGCTAGATTCCTACTGATTCATGGTAGCCCAACAATCCCAGACGCTTTAGAAGTGAGCTGCACCTATTATTATTCCACATTGTTCCGATGAATTTTAAAACTCACTGTCTCGCTGTTCTGCTGCAGTGAGCTTCACTGTGCGGTGTATGTGTGTTTCATGATATCATGTATTATGATATCAGCATGCATCTCCATACACTGCCTATGCATCATTTCACTTTCAAATCTCTCTCTTTCTTTGTGCACCTCTCTGTGCTGCCGTTGTGGTTCGTATTAATGATTTTTATTTTGGGCTAATTTCTCTAATCTCTTAATGACATGCACAGACGTTCTCAGGATTTTCTCAAAGCTAAATGGCATGTGCGTTGAAGATTTGAGTATTCGATTAGACAAATACAAAATGCATACTGTTGTCAGAAAGGAAAGAACAGGGGAGAGAGAGAGCATATGTTTACACCGCAGAGCTATTTTAGCTGAAACATGAGGGTGTGCATTTAGAGTGACTGCGGTTTTGTCTTAAAGCGTAAAGGTCGCAAAACATGATACATACAGTGCATCCGGAAAGTGTTCATAGCGCTTCACTTTTTTACATTTTTTTTATGTTACAGCCTTATTCCAAAATGGATTAAATTAATTTATTTACTCAACATTTTACTCACAATACTTCATAATGACAATGTGGGAAATGATTTTTTGAAAGTGTTCCACTGATCATTCTTGAGATGTTTCAGCAGCTTAATTGGAGTTTACCTGTGGAAAATTCAGTTGATTAGACATGATTTGAAAAGGCATACACCTGTCTATATAAGGTGTCAGGGTTGACAGTGCATGTCAAAGCACAAACCAAGCATAAAGAGAAAGGAATTGTCTTTAGACCTCAGAGACAGGATTGTCTCAAGGCACAAGGCTGAAGAAGGTAACAGAAAAAAATTCTGCTGGTCTGAAAGTTCCAATGAGCACAGTGGCCTCCATCATCCGTAAGTGGAAGGTTTTTGGAACCACCAGGACTCTTCTTAGAGCTGGCTGGCCATCTAAGCTGAGTGATCAGGGGACAAAGGATTTAGTCAGGGAGGTGATCAACAACCCGATGGTCACTCTATCTGAGCTCCAGCGTTCTTCTGTGGAGAGAGGAGAACCTTACAGGAGGACAACCATCTGTGCAGCAGTCCAACAATCAGGCCTGTGTGGTAGAGTGGCCAGACAGAAGCCACTGGGGGCTTGGAATTTGCCAAAAGGCATCTGAAGGACTCTCAGACTCTAAGAAACTACATTTTCTTGTCTGATGAGACTAAAATTGAGCTCTTTGGAGTGAATGCCAGGCATTACATTTGAAGAAAACTAGGCACTACTCATCACCAGGCTAATACCATCCTTACAGTGAAGCATGGTGGTGGTAGCATCATGCTGTGGGCATGTTTTTCAGCAGCAGGAACTGGAAGACTAGTCAGGATCGAAGGAAAGATGAATGCAGCAATGGACAGAGACATCCTGAATGAACCTGCTTCAGAGTGCTCCTGACCTCAGACTGAGGCAACAGGTGATCTTCCAGCAGGACAATGACCCAAAGCACACCGCCAAAATATCAATGGAGTGGCTTCACAACAACTCTGTGAATGTCCTTGAGTGGCCCAGCCAGAGCCCAGACCTAAATCCTATTGAACATCTCTGGAGAGATCTAAAAATGGCTGTACACCATCGCTTCCCATCCAACCTGATAGAGCATGAGAAGTACTGCAAAGAGGAATGGGCAAAAAGTCCCAAAGACAGGTTTTGACAAGTATTGAGCAAAAGCTGTGAATACTTATGTACATGTGATTTTTCAAAATTTTTTATTATTATTATATTTTATATAAATTACCTAATTAAAAAAAATCGTTTTTCACATTGTCATTATGGGGTATTGTGTGTAGAATTTTGAGGAAAAAATTTTAATCCATTTTGGAATAAGGCTGTAACATAAAAATGTGGAAAAAGTGAAGCGCTATGAGTGCTTTCCGAATGCACTGTACAAAATGCTGATTATGTTATTTTCCCCATGTATCAGTATCAGATGAGGAATAAGGAGTAAATAAATTATTCATCCCATAAGGTTGAAATCACAGTACGTAGAAAAATTATTTTCAACATGTTTAATCATTGAATATGATACTGACACGTGTACTCAATCGCAGTTACCAGGCTGGATAAAAACATTGATAATAATAAAAGTGATAACTGTTAAACTTTATTTTGCTTGTTTTTGAGAATAACACTTTGATCTTTTACACTTTTACATTATCTAGAATATACTTGTACATCTAATCTGTTGTTTCAGACTGTGGGGCTGAAAAGCTTTTCATTTAGAAATAAAGACTATACAGATGAGTCCTTTAGAGGTCCAGACGTTTAAATGCTGATTCCACAAGGAATATTTGGACCTTATGATCAGGTAGAGCAGGGATAATCATGGAATTGTGGGGAGAACTGAAGGACAATGACAGAGAGCATGTTACTGACGAGCTTAAACTCCACTGGGCTGCACTGGTGTAGGTGATCCAAACTTTCTGTAAAAAACAAATAAACTGCATATGAACATCGAGACCCCCTAGCCAACACATTCCAGCGTCTATTGATCCACATTCGGAAGATCGAGCGTCCGGAAGGCCAGGGGGTCCGTTGAGGAGGGCACATTAACTTTAGGATGGTCCTAATGTTTATGGTGGAGATCAGTCTGTTCCTGATTGCAGATAATCTTCATATGACTAATACTGATAGATCCTGTTCGCTGAAGGTCAATGCTGTCTCTAGTTAGTCTCCATTTCCAGCTCTTTTGTCCCAGGACATTGGTGCTTGGAACTATCGGGTCACCTGAAACAAAGAATAAGAAAGAGTTTGCCTGTTAGAGACACACACAAAAAAAAGACAAAAGTAAAATGCACTTCATTTTTTGTTCTTCAAATATTTAGACTCAGATTTGGACTAAATGCATGTAATCTGTGGAATAAAATCCAAGTTGTTTAACTAAGTTTTGTAAAAGGTTGTTAAAAGTTGGAATGAAACAGAAGTTAACATTGTATTTTTTCTCATTTTGTGACGTATGTCCAATTGAAACTACCCTGAAATGAGAAAAAAAATGCAGGGTGGTGCATGATTTCATCCTTTGGGAAACGCCCTGAGATATGCCCTGAGAGCCCCACCATAAAGGCATTCCATGCATCCAGAAGTAAAGAAAAGTCGTTTTAAGGGGAAGGAGAGAATGTTTTAGTATTTGATTAAAGATTTTATTTTAATATAAATATTTTTAGGGGTTTGTACCTTTTAATTTAAGGACGGTGGGGAGTATTGACAAGAAATCATGGGGAGCAGAAAGAGAGAGGGAAAGGATCAACAAAGGACCTCAAATTGAGCTGAAATTGCTGTAAGCACCTCGAAGCTACAGTATGTCAACACACTTAACCACTAGGCAATTGGCAACAACACTGCTAAAGCATATTGAGGGCAAATAAATGATTTACAAACATGCAAAAATAAGAAGGGTAAATTTTGATTTCATGCCGACTTTAGGTTTACTTTGCAATACTCACTTTCACATATATTTTATTGTCTCTAGATTGTAGGTTTCACTCAAACAAGAAATCAGCGAAATCTAGCAAACTTTTACTTGAACATTTACAGTGCTCAGCATTTATGAGTACACCCATTGTGAATCTATAGTTTATATTTTTTATTGGAAGCTATACAATATTATATTTGTGCATATACAATACATTAGATGCCAAATCTGGACCTTATCTAACAAAATGACTTATGATAACACCCAAAAACTAGTACACCCAAATTGATGTTACAGAAAAATATTAAATACAATTTAAAAAAAGGAAAATTTAAGAGACAAAAATAAATTAAAATAAAAGTTTCGAAATTTTGTAGGTTGTCATTTATTTTGCACGATTTTGTTTAAATTTAATGGTATTATCTTTCTATTTCTAAAGATGTTCGGTGACTAAAATATTATTTTAATAAATATATCTGTTTAATAAATCAGTTTTGTTTAAATGCACCAAATACATTGCCTACATTCACTGAAAAATTGATAAAAATATTCATTTTCAAAATGGGGTGTTCTCAATTATGCTTAATTTCTCGTTACAATCTTTATGATGATATATCTATACACCAGAGATAATGAAGAACCTAATTGAATCCAGACACCTCAATAATTGATACAAAATACATTAAATGTACATTCATACTTTAAAATCGTCTTAAAGTTCAAAATGAACTTGTCATAGTGTCATAAAACAACATACACTGTATAACTACACATGAAAAGAGAAGCAATCACAAAACACAACACAACACAAAACAGTGCAAGTACAACTGAAAAATTAGTGAAAAATGCACCAGTGCATGATATTATTATTATTTTTTTATTTATCCTGTAAGAAGATTATGATTGAGTAATCTGTACTCAGTATTAGTATTATATCAGTACTATTTTAGTTCAGTCCTATTTACACTGTAAAAAGATTCAAAGGTGATAACTTGGATTTATTAAATTTTGTTAAGTGGTTGTAAACAATTTATTTGGGCTGAATTTAAACAAACAAATTAAGTTGAACATTACTAAATTTTTTTTAATATATAAATTGTTTGCAACAATTTTGCAGAAATTCTTGTTTCAGTGTACTTTTTATTATTTTTGCAGAACTAAATTAAAGGGTGGCGCGGTGGTGCAGTGGGTAGCACTGTCACCTTACAGCAAGAAGGTTGCTGGTTCAAGCCTCAACTGGGTCGGTTGGCGTTTCTGTGTGGAGTTTGCATATTCTCCCCATGTTTACGTGCGTTTCCTCCGGGCACTCTGGTTTCCCCCACAAGCCCAAAGACATGTGCTATAGGTGAATTGGGTAGGCTAAACTGTCCGTAGTGTATGTGTGTGAATGAGAGTGTATTGGTGTTTCCCAGTGATGGGTTGCAGCTGGAAGGGCATCCGCTGCAAAATGATAAGTTGGCAGTTCATTCCGCTGTGGCGACCCCTGATTAATAAAGGGACTAAGCCGAAAAGAAAATGAATGAATGAATAAATTAAAGTAGTTCTGTGAATTCTGTAGCTTTTACTTCATTGCAGGTTTTTTCTCAGTGCACCTGCACCTGTGTTTACCATCTGATTGCAACAAACTCAAAGTATGATTCATTAGTTATTGTATGCAGCCGCATTTTATACTCAGGAAGAAGTCGCCTGGTTCTCCATATCTTTTAGTTCAGATTTCATTAATGCTTGACATTTATCTGCTCAGACTTGTTGTCCTGGCCACTAATGGGCATGGTCCGCTGGAGCTGAGGGTGAAACAGTTGGCGCCCAAGCAAACTCATTCATTTAGAGCCTGGCACCCTGCCTTCCAACTTGGCACAGAGGGACGACTGAGGAGAGTGGCATGGCACAACGCCCGATACTCGATCCACCCTCTCATTCTTTCTCTTTCTTTCCTCTTCCTGGTGTCTCTTTCAGTGTTGGCATGTTTTATATTGAGAGAGGTGCACTGGCACAGAACGAACAGTTACTGTGCTGATCAATCATTATAAACATCCATAACTGATCTAAGCAACTCTCCATTTCTCCTCTCTTGTGTCTTCACAAGGAAAGATCAGTGGAATATACTGGAGGGCCATAGTAGCCAGCTTGATCTCACTTCTTTTTGTAAATTTCTTTCCCAATAAATTTTTTTTGGTAATGATTTACAGTAAGGTTCTAATAGTTAATGTTAGATTATATATTTGCTAACATGAACCAACAATGAGAAATGTATTTATTAAAGTATTTAATAATCTTTGGTAATGATTGTGAATGAAAATAAATTTGTTTATAGTTAGTTCACATTAACTCAAATTATTTAAAGGACAGATAATAAATTCTGTACTATTGTTCATTATTAGTAAGTGTTAGTAAATATATTAACTAATATTAACTAATGAGACCCTTTTGTAAGTGTGAGCTTTTTTCCTTAGGGATTAAAAAGATATCATTGTAAAATTTATGATTAAACCAATCAGCTATGAGGCAATTAACAGCATAACTAACTTTTATATTAGGCAAAGAAGTATGTGAAAATAGACAAATTGACAATGGTGCAAAATATTGTTCTTAATGGCTAATAAGGGACAGAGCTACAATCCTACAAGCACTGTGGATGACGCAATCAAATTAAAAACAAATTTATATAAAATATATTTGTTTAAAGTTGATAATTGTATCTATAGACAGAAAGTATTTGTATTTGCTTGTAAACTTTAAAATGTTTGTTAAAATGCAAATATTCAATAAACAAGACACTGCTGCTCACCAAGGCTTAATTTATTTGATAAATACAAAAATTACCTGTCATATTTATTTTCATTATTTTAATTTAAAACTGATGTCTTTGTTAATATATTTTACAATGTAATTTATTATTTTGAATCAAAGCTGAATTTCAGCATCATTACTTCTTTTTTCAACGCCACACGATCCTTCAGAAATCAACTAAGGCAATTTAGGTTTTTAAATTTTGTAATTGAATAAATTTGTTAAAATAAAACCCATATAAATATACACTACCTGACAGAAGTTTTGTCGCCTATCCAATTATTAATTATTTAATTAGGACAGTAAGGTCTGACTTTGTTTAGCCAAAAGTCTTGTCACTTAACAGAAATAATGTACAGTACAGAATATAAAGTCATGGTGCAGTGGAAAAAGAATTAATCTTGTGTATGACTCCCATGAGCTGCATCCATACATCTCTGCAATGACTCATATAACTTATTAATAAAGCCATCTGAAATGGCAAAGAAAGTGTTCTTGCAGGACTCCCAGAGTTCATTAAGATTTTTTGGATTCATCTTTAGTGCCTCCTCCTTCATCTTACCCCAGACATGCTCAATAATGTTCATGTCTGGTGACTGGGCTGGCCAATCCTGAAGCACCTCGACCTTCTTTGCTTTTAGGAACTATAATGTGAAGTCTGAAGTATGAGAAGGAGTGTTATACTGCTGAAGAATTTGCCTCTTCCTGTGGTTTGTTATGTAATGGGCATCACTAATTTCTTGATACCTCAGGCTGTTGATGTTGCCATCCACTCTGCAGATCTCTCACATGTTCGAATAGGTCTTCTGCAGTATTTGTGATGATTGGGATGCAGTTCAACATATAATTTATCCAAAAAATCTACCTTCTGCCACTTTTTCAAGTGATCAACTAGAAGTCAAGTAATTATTTGTGGCTCTTACCACTGGGATCGATGACAATGAATTTTGTCAAGTAGTGTACACTGTAAAAAAAAATCTGTGATTTTACAGTTTATTTCCGGCAGCTGGGTGTGCCGGAAAATAACTGTAAAATAACAGCCGTTAAATTACAGAAATTTATTGTAAAATAACAGACATTAAATTACAGAAATTTCCTTAAACTTAAATTTCTGTAATTCAACCTGTTATTTACAGTAAATTTCTGTAATTTAATGGCCGTTATTTTATGTTTTTTTCCAGCACCCCAGATGCATAAAAAAATAGATTTTTTTTTACAGTGTAGTACTCTGACTTTTCCTAAATGTGTGTACATTTCATTGTAACATCTGTTCAGAGATGTTTCACAGATGTTTATCAGTTACTTTTAAAGTCTGCATGAAACCAACAATTACAATGTTTATTTTGCCAGGGAACAATTAATCTGTGCTGAAAGTTTAAAGATTCAAGTTAATCCACTTAAAAAAAATTGTTTGGTAAACTTTAATCAAAATTATTTACTTCAACCATTTACTTTACTCATTTACATGTGAAAGATGAAAAGTGAAGTAAAAGACGAGGACGAGCTCACAAATGAAATTTTGTATTGTTGTATAGATTCAGTTGGAATGTCATTATCATACTGAAACAAAAGTCTCCACCAACTTCCGGTTCATGTAGACTTTAAAAATCTAATCCACTCTATAGTTTCTACTCCAGAAACCTGCATGTGGGCCTTTGTATTGCTCCCTCAGTATATGCCATTATACTGTAGATAACTGCTGTTTGTTGCCAGGATGACAACATTTAAAAAAAAGTTTTAGTCTTAATTCCTTGGTTTCTCTTTTTTATAGCATTACATATTGGGTGCACATGAGTTCACTTATTAATCTTGATTAAAAGTTTTGATCAGCTGGTGGTACACTATTCTATACAAACTTCGAGAACTGAGTTCGCTTTAAAGCATTTCAGAGCGAGGGTTCAGTGCTGTAGGTCTCATTCTAAGCGCAGCTGCATCTGTAATGAGAATTAATGTGTTTGTGTGGGTTTATGTAGCTATACTTTTATTGGACCTGATAAAACCTCCGTGTCCTCAAAACTTAAAATGATTCATAAAGTTGTTGTGTTTTTCTTTTTATAAAAAGACCAGAGAGAAAATGTGAGCGCTGTCATGAAGCTTTAGGGTGTTGAGGGTGGTTTCACAATGTTGCTATGCTGTTTTTGGGGTGTTTTGGGAGGTTGTTTTTTAGCTGACAAGTTGTTGCTTATGGGCTAAAGCCAAAAGAGATACAAGTTTTTACCAGTTGTCTTTTGCATTTACTGTAATAATGTTAGTAGACACTACTAAGAATTAGCTTTGGGTCAGATTTTGTCACATACACTTCTGTTTACTCATTCATCTATAGAACCAAGATTTCTCTTGATCTGAAGATGCATCACACACATTCAGACACACTTCTTACATGAATTTGCTGTGATGCAATATGGATAAGTGCTACAGTATGTGTGTTTTATCGTATGAAAACTATAGACACAGAATAGTTGATTCAGAGAGTCATTGATCAAATTGTATGCTATTCTGCTCTTCATCTCTGTTTTGTATTTTATAGGTTCTTAAAAAATAAATACATATGGAAACTCTCCAGAAAGGTCTTCATGTATTGTGAAGAGTAATACAGCAGAGCCTGTCCAAGCCAAGAGAATGTATGTCAAAACTTTTAATTGGAAAAGTTTTTTTAATATGTATAACTGCAGTGTATGGAAAATACATATTCTAGCTGTTAATATTTCTTTAATAGTAATAAAAATGAGAGCTGTGAATATAATTTGATAGCCAGTCCTGGATACTTTCTCTCCAGCAGAGTCTAAAATTAACATTCTGTCACACAGAATTGAGGTAAATATCAGTTGTGGATGAATTGAGAAAAAATACTGATAATGCATTAGAATACATGTTTACTATATACTTAAAATGGCTAAAATGGATAGTATATATTCAAGGCTAGTAGAATGTATATTA
>CAIGQZ010032240.1:3987417-3995255 GCA_903798205.1 Danio tinwini | reverse complement strand
TAGATAGATAGATAGATAGATAGATAGATAGATAGATAGATAGATAGTGGCCTTAATTAACTATTTACATTTTTTGTTCCTAATGTTGTTATTAAAAGGAGAGCATTGCAAAGACAATGTCTTTTCCCAAAACTTGGCACTAAACATTGTCTTGTTTTCTTTTTTTTCTTTTTTTTTTGAATATTGTATCGCATATTGAATATCCCATTACTTAGTATGCTAACACAATATTTTTCTTCAATATTGCACAGCATTAGTTTATGATTGTTTGCTGCCTGCCCTAATCTTTTGTGCCTATTTCTTGGATTACCCTTTTGTCTTTTTCTTAGATTATCTTTTTGTTATGCCTTTTATTAATAAAGCTGCATGTGGATCTTCAACTCCATTATCATGCCCCATTCGTAAAACAGGAACAAGCAGATTTTGATTTCTCATTTCGTCACCCCACTATTTAAATATACAGAAAAAAAACATTTATACTAGAGTTAATTATTGCTGCTGGTTTTAATTATTTTATTATAAGGTGAATGTGGCAAGCAGATTGAAAGACTGCAGGATTTTCCTACTTAGTAAGACCTGAAATATAGCTGACCAGTGGTTTTGCAAATGTACCCAATGAGTGTTCCGACTTTTTTTTGAAAAGATAAAGTAAGGCTTGACATAACAACCAAAGTCATCTGCAATTTATTATAATTAATGTGATTAATTCAATTAAAATTCAAGCCTCATAAATCAGGACTGTTTTAGTACCTTGACTAAACATAAGTGAACTCCAGGGAAAGAAATAAAATAAAATATGACCCTTTTAAATCTAAAGGATTGTGGATCCGCTCAGGGGCGAGAAAACAGCAAACAGATGAGAAGCTATTTGAAATGATATGAAGAAAACGAGTAAAGCATGCAATAGGGTGAAACATGGCTTTTCTGACATTTCCTCTCACGCAGAGCACTGTGTGTAGAGACACTTGAGCTATTTTTTCCTGAGCTTACAGTCAGGCAAAATAAGATAACGATCGATTTCTCTGTCAAGTGGACAGTGTTGACACAATATTAAATGAAACAGCCAGACAGCTGAGGGAGACAAAGAGACCAAATGACAGGGGGGGGAAAGAGGGAGAGGAGTGAAAGATGCAGAGCCTAATTTCACATTTAATCCCTTTTCCACAAACATACTGTATAGAGGCAAACCGTTTAAGCAATGTATCTTAAATGGACTGAAATAGTGCTGCACAATGAACATTTAAAGGGCACCTATGATGAAAATCAACTTTTGTTAGCTGTTTGGACAGAACTGTGTGTAGGTATAGTGTGTCCACTATCATATTGGAATGATAGAAACACAACAAGTCTCCTTTTTTAAATTATCTGACATTAAAAAATGGATTCAAATGCCACTGATTTTGAGGCCCACCGCAACATGACGCAGGAGTGCGGTTTTCCCCATCCACCGAATTGATTGACAGGCAAAGGAAAGGAATTTGCAAAGTAACTGGGATTAAATTATCTGTTTCCACTCTCTGTGATTTTTATGAGTTTAAAACATTTTTAAAACAGAGACAGTTTGTAATAAAGACAGTAAAATCGCTCATTTTAACCTCTATAAAATCACCACAGCCACATAGTGTCAATAAACGCTAATATGTGTGTGTTTGTACTGCAAACGACATTTGTGTGTGACATCATTTCAGAAAGGCTTGAATAAATTAGACCACAAAAAATGAAATAAACTTACTTGGTATTTTTGACTAATGAGCTGTATTTCAGAGTCATCCATGTCTGTCTTTATCACTGACTGCTGTTTATCTGACTTAACGCATGAGAAGCAGACACGCGAGGGGAAATGTTGGGTGGGGAGAAGCAGCTCATTTGCATTTAAAGCCACAGACTACGAAAACAGCTACACTGTATTCAGACACCAAAGCAGGCAGATTCTGGAGGCTATAATAAATGATATGATGGGTATTTTGAGCTGAAACTTTACAGACACATTCTGGAGACAGCAAAGGCTTCTCTTACATCTTGTAAAAGGGGTAAAATAAGGGCCCTTTAAATGAAGTCATTAACATATATTAATAATATCTCAAGTGGCAAAAATATATTTTATATATTTTGTATATGTATTTAAAATAGAGTTTTTAAAACCCATAAAACTATATTGTTTAAATATTTTGTAAAAGAAAATAAACAAACAAACAAATAAATAAATAAATAAATAAATAAATACAACTGCCATGTAAAATTTGAAGAAAATCTTTTTTTAAAGACTAATCATCTAAAATAAGCAACCTATTTTAAATAGTCAATAAAAAATAGAAAAATAAATAATAATAATGATAATAATAATAATAATAAAAATAAAATATTTGAATACTTAATATCTCCATCCACAGTCTTCTGACTAAAATATTGACCCTGAAATACATTTAAATTAAAAAAAATTAAATTAAATATATTTGTGATTTGAAAGATATACTTTTATTGAGCCTTCGGTTAGAAAATAAATTTAGCATATGTTAATAAATATATTTTAAAAATCTATCTTTTTTACCATATGGCATTAACACTCTGGGCAAATGAAGCCATTTTTTGTCTGAGCAGAAGTGCAGATTTTACCGTCCACACAGGAGGGTGCAGCTCTCGTCGTTCCAGCCACTTGTCCCGGGAAGCAGGAACACTTGACCGTCTGCGATCGCTCCTCAATCTTATTTCTGTTACAGCAGCGATGGGCTGCGATCACCTCACATGTGCCAGCCTTCACGTGCACTGCAATAAAACACACGGGAACACATTGGACTCTGAATGACACTCATTTACGCAGGAACACCTGTTGTCAGTCATTTCACCACAGTCGGTTATTGCATGAGCATGTGTTATGCTACTGTATGAATGAGACGTGTAATGTCCTGATGCTATGCCATATGTACTGAACATCTCACCATTAATTAATTGTACTAGTAATAAGCCATAATTTAGCTATTGTTTCTAACTACACTTCTAATATTATTTTAAAGATTTCGTTTAAATATTGTCATTATAAATATTCAAATATTATCAATGATCAAATAAATCATTACAATTCTTTTAAAGGACTTATTGGCTGTTATTTGCTAGGCTGTCAAAAGATTGAAATTCTCACAGAGATCTTCACTCTCAGTTTCACATCATCTCAACATCAATATAAAAGCATTTTACTCTTTCCGAGTGTTTGAAAATTGTAGACATGCCTTTAAAAACATTAAAGCTGAAACTGGAAGACATAAAAACACAGAGTTCTTTTAGAGAAATGAGAAAAACCGGGATAATGAGTAAAACACATGTCTGCATTCATTTATTCACAGATCGCTCTTGATCTTTCTCAATCCACCCACCTTGTCTGAAGCATTCAAAACAGTTTATTGTGGATCAGGGCAGCTTAGTGGGTTTCGTTCTCCAAACAGCAAAGGCTTGAGCTGAAATTTAGCCTGAGCTTTTTGAACAAGGCTCTTAATGGCTGGAGCGGCTCTTTGTGTTTATAGAGGTGACTCTTCTAACTGTGAGCTGCTATAAAGTTTCTGATCCCTGATTGTGAAGGGAGTTTTAGCACAGGGACAGTTATGTGCACACAGATCGATAGTGAAGCTTCAGGGTGTTTTTTTAAATTTTTTTATACAGCCCAAAATAAAAGCTCTAAATCTGTGCTGGCCCTCTAGTCCAAACAGCGCTCGCTTCTTCCAGATTTATTGGTCATGAAAGCAAGTTGTGCCTTTAGTTTTTGGCTTTGATTTCTAAGAAAAAAACAGCAGTGTTCTAAAGCAAGCTGTTTGTTCCAGTTAGTTCAGATGAAAGCTTCGGATATTAATATGGATGCTGGACTTTGTCTGTATCTAACAGTAGAAATAAAGGAGCAAAAGTGCAGGCAGATGCAACTCGACAAGGACTGCTTTTACAAAAAAAATCTACAATTTTAATAATCTTTACATTAAACGTAAAAAGACTGATATTATAATTTTGTATTAAGAATTTTTGCATTAAATATGATAATTCAAATATTTAATTAATAAAAAAACATAAAAATATGAACAAAAATAAATTCAAGTGAAATTGCTGATAATAAAACTTGATTACAAAGAATGTACCATAAAGTGGTGTTTAGGCAGGGGCCGGTATAAGATTCTAACAGTATGATAACCTTGGATAAAAATATCACGGTTTCACATTATTGTGATTACTGCTCTAAAATATATTCTTTTTAAACGTCCAGGTAAAAAACAAAAACTTTTTTCCGCTATGAACACAATGGCTGTGTCCAAAATCACATACTTCCATACTATATAATATGCTAAAAACAGCATGTGAGCCGAGTATGTCTGTATTCATTCATTCATTTTCCTGCAGCTTAGTCCCTTTTTTTTTCAGGGGTCACCACAGCGGTATGAATCACCAATTTATCCAGCATATGTTTTAAACAGCAGATGCCCTTCCAGCTGCAATCCACTACTGGGAAACATCCACACACACATATACACACATTAATTAGGGCCAATTAAGTTTATTTAATTCACCTATAGCGCATGTCTTTGAACTGTGGGGGAAACCGGAACACCAGAAGGAAACCCATGCGAACATGGGGAGAAGATGCAATCTCTACACAGATATGCCAGCTGGCTCAGCCGAGACTCGAACCAGCAACGTTCTTGCTGTGAGGCGACAGTGCTAACCACTGAGCCACTGTGTCACCCCTGTCTGAATTCATAGATTTAAAAAAACAGTATGCAAGAAGTACCCAGATGACCTAAAGATTCTGAAGTGCGCATCCGATGGACGCTACATTGTCCCATGATGCACCGTGAGAGAATTCATGAATGGGGTGAAGCGGGTATGTCACATGATGATGACAAAATGGCATCCATACTACGTCCGAGCTCCATTCATACTACTCACATTCATACTGACATTCTACCAGAAATGTAAATTTTCACTTATAAATAATGTGACTTGTTGTCCTCCAAAAAAAAAAAAAATCATACAAAACAAGCATAAAAGCTTCTTCTCCGTCAAATGATGTCACTTCCGGGTCATAGTCTTAAACATGTATTGCACACATTTTATGTTAAATTTAATACAAATGTGACAGGACTGATAGAAACATGAGGACAATTGTAAATTTATTTGAATTATATATTTGTAGTATTTATTTGTAGAATTGATTTATAATTTCATGTTTTAATCAATTGATGTGAATGATAACAACTTAAATTTGCTATTTTTGATGTATTTTTCCTTCTAAATAACAGTTTTTAGCATAACAAAACTATTAAAGCTGCAGGTTCAATTGGGCTGAGGACAGGGGCAATGACAGGGTTTGTACATTTGTAAAGTGTCATCATTATCAGCGATCACTTCTTGGAAGATTGCTGGTGAACTACAAACTCATCCATGAACTACAAATCCCTGCATGCTGTTACACACACTAATCACCATTCTCCACTGATCACACTTGTACAGCTGACTCTCGTTATTATTGATTATCCGGACTATATATACACCCTTAGAGTCTTTGTTGTTTCGTGTTACTGTGTGTGGTTTGCCTTAGTCTAAGTTTTTTTTGTTTGTACTTTTAGATTGATGCCTTGTTTATGACCTTATGGCTGTTTTTGACTATGATTTTAGATTGCCCTGTTTGATTCTTGATTTTTCCAATTTTTGTCCACGATAACATGCATGAATGCTTTCTTTAATAAATTATTATTTAGCGGCACTTGTATCCTACCTCTCTTGTCTTCGCCATGCCGAGACCCAAATGTGACAGTTTTTAATAAAGAACAAAAATTTGAGAACCATATGAATGACATATTCCTTAGCAGAACAACTCACAGAAATCAACCATCCGTCCATTTTACATTTTTTTTGGGATGAAATACTATTTATTTACTATTTCTGGTAGAACATCCCATGTACTTTTCTTTTGGTTGAGTAGTAAATTTAAATGAAGTACCTACTGAGTAGTATGTGATTTCGGACACAGCCATTATATTTTATCTTAAGAAACATTTAAATATTTTGGAGCAGTAAACATGTCAAGCTAAATTTTTAAAATGAATTATTGACTTTTGCTGTCTTCATTACTTTCAAAAACACAGATTTCTTTACAATTTAAAAAGGATATCTTTAGATATCTTTTCTGCTGGAGATACTGTTGTCCCAAAAAAGTAAAAAAAAAAAAATACATATACCATAACGGTAAAACATAACATTTTGGCAGTTTTAAAACCTTGACTTTTCCAAACTGCGGTATACATTAAAAACGGTTATCCTCCCATGCCTAGTGGTGTTTAGCATTTTTCTAATCCAACTGAAAAAGCTGTTTACCTTCAATAAAAAGAACATCTACTGTACATCGTATGTTTTGAATAAATAATGTTTTTAAAATATATTTAAAAAAATAAATATAATGAAATAAAAACAAAAAAAGTAATTATGATTTTGTTTATGCAAAACAAATGTAAATGTATATATCTTACACTTGCAAATCATGAACTCATAATTGCTAAATAACTAGGAATGGGTATTGTTTAGATTTTAACGGTATTACTACTTTTATCAATACCACTTATTGTTTCGGTACTTTAACAGTTCTCTTATCAGTATTTTTTGTAGTGTTTTTTTTTATAAAATAAATTCAAACAGAATTAACAACACTTTATTTATTATTATGTTTTTCATGTAAAATAAAAACGAAACTAATAATTGTAAAACAAATAAATGTATTTTTTTTTCCTGTAAAAGAATGTACAATGGATTGAAGGAAAATGACTTTCAGTTTTTAACGATTCTTCTGGAGAGAAATCAACATGTTTGACTTTTCTGGCAGAAGTCAGGATCTTTCGTGGTTTATTGTGCTCCCTGCAGTTGAAAATACCCTCTTTGAGTTGCAAAATGCAGTTAAATGAGATAATGTTTATGTTTTTTTTTATTAATGCAATCACATAAATGAGTTAACAGTGTTTTGGGAGTTAACTGTGTTTTAATACAGTTTTGGAGCATCTTTGCAATGTAAAAATATGCAGTTTTTTATAATTTCCTAATAAGCATAGTTTATTATTACACTATTTATAAGCTATATTTGTAAATACAGCTGATGTAAAACCATTTTTAATGTTTTTAAGATTTATTTAGACTACTGCAGAAAAAATACTGTTTTCATTGTAACCAAATGTGTGTGTTTATTTAACTATTAATGTTATACTAATTTAGGTGATTGACTGCTGACATAATGATATGGATGATGTAACGTTACCATTAGTAGCTAGGCAGTCAAAAACGTTTCATTACTTTTCATTGCAGTTAATGGATTTTGAAAGATACTTTCACTTAGACAGATTGCTTGCGTTTCCTCTTATACAAGAAAACAACTTATTGTGCTTGTTGCAACCGCCATTGTCACTGTCCACTCGGGAAATACAACCCATTTGGTTCACTCAGTACTACAGTACGAGCTGTGTGTGAGCGAGTCTGTCTAGTGAGCTATGTGTGTGCGCTTAGCGCATACCTCCGCTGAGTGCGCGCACACAGTCGAGAACTGTAAAGGCTTAATACTTGATGCGCTCAATGGAAACACGAGCATTTCTCATGTGAAATTGCCAGCTGTGCAGATGAATATCAAATATCCCAAATTAGAAAAAGGTTGTAGCACCGAGACCAATAGTACAGAGTTTTGGTACATCCCTAAAAATAACATCATGATTTGTTTACTGAATTATAAGAATTTATTATAAAATGTTGATTTCTACACTTGATAAAATTTGCATAAAAAAGTTGAATTGTGGGCGGCGCGGTGGCACAGTGGGTAGCGATGTCGC
>CAIGQZ010032240.1:3972417-3984917 GCA_903798205.1 Danio tinwini | reverse complement strand
CGATCCATCTCTCTATCCAATCATCTGTCTGCCCATTTATCAATCTGTCCATCCATCCTTTCATCTATCTAACCATCCATCTGTGCATCCATTCATCTATTTATCTATTCATCTATCATCCATTCATCCATTCATCAGTCCAACCATCTGTCTGTCCATCCATCCATTCACCTATCCAACCATCCGTCTGTGCATCCATCCATCCATCCATCCACTCATACATCTATTCAACCATCCATCTGTGCATCCCTTCTATCCATCCATCTGTCCATCCATTCATCTGTCCATCAAACTGTCTGTCCATTCATATCTATAAATAGTAATAAATATGTAACACAAATGTAAAGTTTCTGAAATATTAAAGGTCACAATACTTAGATATTAATAGTACGCTTAGTATACATTCCGTATTTATTAATGATAAACTTTATCAAATGTACTGAATATTTTACCAACAAATGTCATATTTTATGAACAACCAACATTTCACCTAATAAACTAATAGAAAAATAAATACTTATGCAAAACTATAAAAAATATCTATTTTTAATTGCAGTATATTGACTTTTAATTTTGAATGTATTCTCCGCTGAGAGTGAGCTGTTCGGTGCTTTCTGTGTGGCCTCCCTTCTGTCTGTTTTTATACCAACTTATCAAACTCGGGCTGATTGAAATGTCACCATGTAAATATTGTGAGTGTTGGATCCTCTCAGTAGGGTGAATTATAATACTCAGTCATTATAGACAGAAAACCTTCAATTCGTGAGGGGAAACTTTGTGTACTCAGAGGCAGAGCCGCTCAAATCAGCTGTAAATGCCAAATGCAAATATTAGTGTAATCGCAAAGAGAAGGCGATGGCTTTCTTGTGTCATGAGACCAGAGGACTGGCTTGATGTGTCAGAAACCATCAGGACTGAAGGAACAAGATTTGTATTCTGCACCTTACTAGCCACAGGAGATGCTGCTAATTGCTCAGTATGTTAATGATATCTTCACAGCTTTACTAAGAGAAGCTCTTTTAGTCTCCAGAAACTCTGTCCTGATCTCTCATGCATCCCTGAACTCTTTAGGATTATATCCTGGCCAAATATAAACAAGTTCAATACACAAAAGCAACAAAAAGTGCCATTACTCGCCATTTCGTAATGTACGTTGATTATCAGGCTTAAAGAGCACCTATTTCACCCCTTTTTCAAGATTTAAGACAAGTCTTTTTTGTCTCCAAATGTGTCTGTAAAGTTTCCGCTCAAAATATCCATCAGATTACTTATTATACCTTTCTAAACATACAGATTTTCAACTCTGAGCACATGATTGCTGTTTTTGTTGCCTGTGCCTTTAATGCAAATGAACAAATTCTCTCCACCCACCATTTCCACATGCGTGTCAGAGCCATAGTGATCACTCTGATAGATGTAGCCTTCACCTGCTGCATCTCACCCAGATAAACAGCACAGTGACAGACAAGAATGAAGCAGATCTCCCTTACTACAATAAGAACTTTCCCCAAGGGCATATATTTGCTTTTGATATTGGTGGGGACCTAATTTGACACCAACCCCCCCAATTGTAAAATTTAAATGTAACTTCATATTTAAAATGTAAAGTTAAAGGAATGTCTGACAAAAAGGTAGTCTAATAAAAACTTCTGTTTAGTGAAAGCTTATTTGTGCATAATCACTTACAACCGCATCTGAACACATTTTTGCAAGTATAATCTTGCTATTTATGCACTTTAAGCTAAAAGATGACTTTACATGTCCATGCTCTTTTCCTTCTCTGAGCTCTTGTTCTATTTCGCACTTTAAAAAAAAATACTTAAATAAACAAAATCAAATATACAATTAGTAGTAAAAACAACATTAAATCAAGCATGTCTTATGGTGCAAAAGTAAACTTACATGATTTTACTTTGACAAGCAATGAATGCAGACTTCTGGAAAGGGGAAGGCATATGACACAATAACCATTTTATCTCAATTGTTGTTTTTTCATAATTGTCATGGAGGCCAAAATTGAAAAAAAAAAAATTGCACATCCATGGTTACTATTATGGTGGACTTGTAGCGAACTTGACTTAAAGTTACTGACACTTTTCTTTAAAAAAGAAAAGAAAAGCTGCTTATGTCCATGTATGAGTCTTGCACTGTAAGCCTGACTGTGTATTATTCTGAAGTATTATTCTATTTTGGAAGCGATTAAATTATTGGTGGAGATATTTTAATAATCTGCAAATATTGGTGGGCACACGTCCCCTCCGCCCATGTTAATTCTACACCCTTGATTTTCCCAATGGTTATTTGATGCATTTGTTGTGGAGTTAATTAAAGGCTTTCTGCAACGATGAGTCACACACAATGTTGTTAAACTCCTTAGAATTGCAGAGATTTGGATCCTATTTTAACCTCAAACACTTATTAGACTTATTAGACTTATTAGACTTGAAATTTGGCACATGGGTAGAGGACATTGGACTTATCAAATGGACCAAATTTGGACCCTGTAAGCCATACTCTCTAGTGTCACCACTTGTCTAAAGTTGCAATTTTGAAATAATTATAACTTTTGATCCGTAGGTGGCAAATTCAAAATTCTTTTTTTTCTTGATTCATTGGATTATGTTAATGCAAACTGACACCAAATTAAAAAAATCGTAAGGTTTAGTTTTTTCTTAAAATTATGAGTTTGTAAAACCTACTTTTTCGAACTTGTCCTAGACGGTTAAGTCAATATTCACCAAAATTGAACCAGGTCATCTTCAGACCATGGTAACAACAAGTTATCAAAATAAAGTTGATTAGTGAAACAGTTGTGAAATTGTACACAAACAAATTGTTCGAAGTTGTCATAAAATTGATAATTAGGCCATATCTCCCCAACACTTTGGGTTATTCTCAACAAACTTGCTGTGTGTTATGACAACTATGGTAGGAGGTGGCCTGCACAGTTTTGGCACAGCACCACCTAGTGGTCAGGAGATACAAAAAATGGCTATTTTTGCAAATAAAATTTGTCTTATTGCATTTAGCATATTGCCATATTAGCCATTTTGGGTGTCGGCCATTTTGAATTTTGGCCAAAAACGCCAAAACGGTATTGCCACCAAAATTGGTATGCATGTTCAACTCCATGCCCTGAAAGTGCTCAATACATTTCCGACCAGCGCCACCTTGTGAGCTATAAAGCTATAAAGAAATAAAAAAAAATGCTGATAACTTCTGCTGCATTAACCTTATTGTCCTTGATAGATTCCTTGGAAGGTCGTGCACGCATTGATACCAAATTTTCCATAATTTGACCAACTTCCTGTCTGCCGTTGTTATGCAAATGGAAACGCTACTTTTTCAAACTCCTCCTAGACTGTTGGTCTGATTTTCACCAAATTTGACTCAGATCATCTTCAGACAGAAAAGTTATCAAATTCGTGTCGATTGGCTTAGTAGATTTTGTGTATTACACCGACAAATGTGCTGACATGATGCCAAACAACAAGTGAGGCTGTATCTCTGTGATGCTTAAAGATATTGACACCAACTTTTAGCTGTCTCATTGCCACATCACAATGAACAAACCAAAAGAATTTGGTTACAGCGCCACCTATGGGTCAATAGTTATAAACCATTTATTGTTCATTAATAATGAAACTTACAAATTTGATAATAACTTTTGACTGCATATTCTGATTTTGACGAAATTGAGCTCAAATTATTCATTAGGTGATGCTGAAAACATAGATACCCCATATGCCATAATTGCGAAAACTTTCTGTCCGCCATTTTGAATTTGTTCAAAAACATACTTTTTCAAACTCCTCCTAGGCCATTGGTCCATTTTTCACCGCATTTTCCACAGGCCATTGGTCCAATTTTTACCTTGTACTTTCAGACTGAATTACAGTAGGTGAACTTTTGAGTAATTTTTAATTATATTTTCTCAGCTGTCAGGACTATTTTCTATTATGCTATTGATTTACTTCTTACAGTTTTTCTCTGTCACTTTGGTCCATCAAATCTCAGATCAGAATTGAAATTCTCAAAACTACCTGTTCAGTCTTCAGACCATTGTGCCACTTGTGCACATCAGAAAATTCTTATTTCTCTAAACAAGTTGCAAATGTTTACGTACGTCTATGCAAATTATTATGTTAAATTCTCTGATGTTTCCTACATTATCAATTGCTTATGTCATGTTAATCAAAATGTATTATTTTGGTATCTGTTACAGTTTTTCTCAGTCGTTTTTTGGTGCATTTCTCACAACACTGTTTACATTTGCACAACAGTCAATGCATTTCTCAAAGCAATTGGTCATTTGTGCACATCATAGTAGCAGTTTCTCATTCTCTCCAACAAATTGCAAATGCTTTTGGACATGCATCAATTGCTTTTATACAACTCTCTGCAGTTTCATAACATTATCATTTGCTTATGTCATGTCAGTCAAAATTAACTAAACTTGTGAATGCTGAATAGTCATTCCATATAAAACTAATAGTCCTCATTGCATTACCTGAGTCATTACATACAAAATGTTAAACTAGTTGTCAAAATCTGTCAAGCTCATTTTATAAAAATCTAAAAATCTTTTTTTCCTGAAAATGTCTTCTAAATTGAACAATTTCATGAAAGATTTACAAACCTGTGTATGTTGTAGGTTCCGTTCCAATATGTACTGCAATATTGTATACAGTTGTGCACAGCTCTACCCAAAGGAAGTTTATGTTTGTTGTAAATAAGGGTGTATTTATTCTTTTGCACAATGCTGTGAATAAATTAGTATTACAAGAGCATATGCAGTAAACATGTGAAACATACATATTCAGTGTCTTGTACTCAGATACCTCACTAAATGCAGTGATGTCTAACTTTACTGTAGTTTTCAAATGGCTGTGCAAATAGTATATAGTGCTGTCTTGAGCATTTTCAGGAAGTGTCACCAAAATCTGACTTTTTTTGCATTGGAAAAAATGTACAGAGTAAACTGTCATAATGAAAACATGACAAAGCCATTTGACTATCTTGTTCATAAACATTGGTGTCAGGACTTTTCATTTTGATGACACTGACACTTTCATTGACATGAATACTTGCTTTTGAGGAATGAGCTATCCATTTTGAGCAAGTGACACACTTTTGCAGGTTATCAACTAGGTTTTGCAGTTTAAAGTAATTGTTTTGAGAAATGCATTAACTGTTGTGCAAATGTAAATAGTGTTGTGAGAAATGCACCAAAGTGACTGAGAAAAACTGTAATCTGGGGTCACCACAGAGGAATGAACTGCCAACATATCCAGCATTTGTTTTACGCAGCGGATGCCCTTCCAGCCGCAACCCATCTCTGGAAACATCCATGCACACTCATTCACATACATACACTACGGACAATTTAGCCTACTCAATTTACCTGTACTGCATGTCTTTGGAATATGAGGGAAACCAGAGCACCCGGAGGAAACCCACGCAAACGCAGGGAGAACATGCAAACTCCACACAGAAACACCAACTGACCCAGCCGAGGCTCGAACCAGCGACCTTCTTATAATGGCTAAAATGTAAAAACTAATTGTAAAAATACAATGTAAAAATACATTTCACTTATATGTGACTAATTCTGAAGAACGTTTTAGCAAATTGGCATTCTGGGAAATGAAGTTGTCTTCTGCAAGTGTAACCTTACCGGTCCTACACCACCCAACCCACTCTGAGCTGGGATTGAACCGGTGACCTTCCACATTTGTTGAATGGTTGCTCTACCAAGGAGGCTAAAGACCATGGCCTGTCTGTTACTAGAGCAACTTTTAGAAGTCTGAAGAAGTCTCACTGCCATCCAGGTCACGGCACCAATGTAACCTCGTCTGTTTGTTTCTCTAACAAGGAGGCACTTCACTAGCTGGCTACACAAGGAACCCTAAAACGAAAGTACACCTTTAATCTCTGTCATTTAATGAATAATTTCATACACATATTGCTGGGATTATTTTATAATAATACAATATTGCAATATTCAAAGAGAAAGCTAAATGATTTTGCTTACCCCACTGGCAGATTATTTTGCAGGAAAAACACATTCAATTTTAGCATATTATTTCCTAAAACAATACTATGTTTTACTTGTCTCGAAAATGCTTCGTGATCTAAGAATTGCTACATATTTGGACTATAATCAAGATAAAAACTCTAAGTAAGAAAAGCATTTTTGCAGTGATGTATAATCAAAATCTACACTTGCAGTAATGAATGTAAAATGCAGCCTCAATTAAAAATCAAATCAAATTTAGGAATCATAACATAATTAGGCACCCCTAATTGAATTCTGTATAACACACCACAATGCATTACTGTAACCGCTGTTGGTCATTACGAAGCTGATAATGATGATGACAGGACATTTCTAATATGCTCAAAAACTCAAAACACACAGCCTTCAGAATTCAGTTCATCAGTATAATTAAACATTTCCACACTGATATATCAAACAGTTTCGCATTCAAAGATCGCAAAATGTCTGTAGGGAAACTGACAATCGTGATATCTCTGAAGGCACATCTCCTGTGGCGCAGCTTCAAAATCAGCTCTTTAGAAGAAGAGCACTCAAACGCATAAACATATTCATATGCACATGCTCAAAGATGAAATAAATTGTTGTACAAACATGGTCACAGATGCGTTCAGGGCGTACACAGAAAATTGAAAGAGACAGCTTAAAATATACACCAGTAATTGACAAAAGAACTAGGAATGAACTCACTTTTATGAAGTTTTTAGATACAATAATATGTGTCAGATTCAATGAAGAAATCTAAATGTATTCTATAATCATTATAACAAATACTGTTTGGTAAAAAGTAATTAACATTTTAACTAATTACTCAGAACACTTTAGTAATAATATAACTATCCATTAACATGTTGACAGATGAGCATATGTTAAGTTAATCTAAGAAACAATTTTATTACAATACATTTACATTTAGTCATTTAGCAGATAATTTTGTCCAAAGTGACTTACAATTGAGGAGGTATTCAGCAACTCAAACAAGAAGAGCAATACATGAGAAGTGCTATATATTCAAAGTTATTTGTTAGTGCTCAGAGAATTTAATGCTAGAGTAGGATTTAGATTTTATTTTTAAGGAGAGAGAAGAAGAGAAAAAGTGTTTTAATGTATAGTAATGTAATGTGTGTATTTATATAGACCCATACACTCAAAGAGCTTTACAAGTCTCTCCACACCATCACCAGTGTGCAACATCCACTTGGATGATGCAATGACAGCTACATGACAACAGCACCAGTGCACTCACCACACACCAGCTATTGGTGGAGTGTAGAGACAGTGATAGAGCCAATTCAATGGATGGGGATGATTGGGAGGCCATGATGGGTAAGGGCCAATGGCAGGAATTTGGCCAGAACACCGGGGTTACACCCCTACTCTTTATGAGAAGTGCCAAGGGATTTTTAATGAGCACAGAGAGTCAGGACCTCAGATTATCGTCTCATCCGAAAGACAGCGCTCACTGACATTATAGTGTCCCCTTCATTTTTACTGGGACATTAGGACCTCAGACTGCACTTCCAACAGCAACTCATCCAAGTACTGACCAAGCTCAGCCCTGCTTAGCATCAGTGAGTAACTGGTCTTGGGCTGCAGGGTGATATGGCTGTGGATCAATGGGTGGTTTTGGTATTATTCACCGGGGTTCAGGCGTTCACGGAAAAGATGGTTTTTAGTTGTCGTTGGAAGAAAACCGGTGTATCAGCAATCCGAGGGAATAGGACGATCATTCCTCCAGTGTGGAACATTGAATGAATAAGTTTTGGAAAGTGACTTATAGCCTCTCTGTTATAGCATCACACGGCAGTGCTCAGACTGTGATCAGAGGCTCCTGGAGGGGGTTTTATAATATTTCCTGTTTATGATATAAAATTTCACTAGACTATTTAAAATAAAGGTTCTTTTTCTGGCATTGATGTTTCTATGAAGAGTCTTAACACCCATGGAAACTTTTCATTCTATAAAAGGGTTTTATAGTGGATTTTTAAAATGTTCTTCAAACTATCAGAAAATGAGGTGGTGTAAAGCTTTTTAATAAAGGTACACTTAATAAATAAATTAATGGTAAAATAATAATTACAATTGCAATATAAAAATACAGCATAATTGTAATTTTTTTTTACAGTGTACTTTGGGTTACTAAAATAGCATTGTTACAAAAATTTCCCTTTGACATGTTTTTGTTCCAAAAAAGCCAAAATAAGCCCGAATATATATAAATAAAACAACCAAAAAATAAAAATAAAATAAAACAAAGCAAACAAAAACAGTCAATTGATCAATAAATTAAATTGAAATAAAATAGACAAACACAGTCAATCGATCAATAAAATAAAATAAATTAAAATAAAGCAAGCAATGTTCAAAAACAAAACAATAATATATAGTATCCGACTAGATCCAAACTCTTCAGTAGTTCGAGTATATTTATACAGTATACTATCTGTATAAAATTATTTTTTATCATCCTGCAGACGGAGACAGAAAGGAAGAGGAAAAGAAAACAATATAAAAAGAGATATTCTTCCAATGTAGCAAGAAAAGCACAAAGCTATTGTTGGAGTTACTGTGTTATACCAGCAGGTCTTAAGCTTTCATTTCGTTATTGATCTTTTGGATGGCTTTAATATATCACTGAATTCACCTTGCATTGTGCGTGTGTGTGTATGTGTGTAGTAGTTGTGGACTCAATTGTTCGTGCCCTGGATTGTAATACGCTATAAACAGACTGCTGGCAGGTATTATAAAACAATGCAGTGAACACCGACACATGTTCTCAGATACCATTAACCTGGTTGACTGTTCATAAGACAGCATGTATTGCTGAAGGTAATGGGTTTTATGTGAATGGTGCTCTGCCTGAATGTTTAAAATCACATAGAAAATGAGAATGTTTCTCTGCTATACAGACCTCTGCACTGAGGGAGCGAGAAATGCTGTTAACAAGTGATAGCGTGAGAGAGCAAAGCACTGTGTTGAGTTTACATGTTTTTGGTCATGTTTTATGGCTTTGGTTTCTTGTGGACTTGATTGACACTTTTAATTTTATTAGATTTTTATTAAATGTAATATATTTTGTATTTTAAAAGGTCAAAAGAATTAAGTTGTTAAAACAATAAAAAGGAGAACAAACATTTAAAATAATTAGCTTTTTATATATATATATTCAATGTTAAAAGGAACAAAACTGTTTCTGAACTACATGCCTAATTTGAAATATGAAAGATTTTATGTCTGAAGAAAACAAATGAGAACAGAATATCTTTATTGTGCATTATTAAAAAAATTTGCGTTTAAATTGTGCAAAAATAAATGTGATAAATAAATGCAATATAGTGTGCATGTTCTCCCCGTGTTCGCGTGGTTTCCTCCAGGTGCTCTGGTTTCCCCCACAGTCCAAAGACATGCGTTACAGGTGAATTGGGTAAACTAAATTGTCCGTAGTGTATGTGTGTGATTGAGTGTGTATGGATGTTTCCCAGTACTGGGTTGCAGCTGGAAGGGCATCCGCTGTTTAAAATATATGCTGGATAAGTTGGCGGTTCATTCTGCTGTGGCGACCCCTGAAGAATAAAGAGACTAAGCTGAAGAAAAATGAATGAATGCTTACATAATTTACATTTTGAAGGTCACAATAAATTTGTCTTATTAAAAATGTGAAATTCTTTTAAATAGTTTTATGAAAATCTGTAAAACAAAGTACAGTATAACAAATAATAAAAAAAACAATAATAAATAAAATATATAAACTGAGGTAAGAAATTATTAATTAAATTTATTGAACATTTGTTATTGCATATCAGTTTGTTTGTTTTATTAATTTATTTATTTGGTTGGTCAATTAGTTCATTTTTTAAATGTCAGTTGAGTTAAAATAAATGTATCAGATATATACTTGCTCATAAAGGTTAATCTGGAGTCAGTTTAAAGGAATAGCTAAAATAAAAATACAAATTACTCACTCCCATGTGGTTTGAATCTTTTATGACTTACTTTTGTTTTTATCCTGGTAAACACAAAATTAGATGTTTTGAAAAATGTTGGAAAGCTATAACCACTGACATATACAGTAGAAAAAAATACTGTGGAAATCAAAGATTAATTCAATTCAATTCAATTAAATTCAAGTTTACTTGTGTAGCATTTTTTACAACAATTATTGTTTCAAAGCAGCTTTACAAAAGGTAAATATTATTGCATTATAATTAAATTTAAATGATAAAAAAAAAAGTTAAAAAGTTAAAGTTACAGTTAAATATAAGCTATTATATATAAACACAGTTAACCTATAGCATATAAGTGATGTTTATGTGTACATGTTTAATGAAGTGTATTTGTGTATTACGGGTTCCAAAATTTTTCTAAAATCTTCTTTTGGGTCTGATTTATGATAAGTGAAGGGTGAGTAAATGATGACAGACATGTTGTTTTGGGGTAAACTTTCCCTTTAAGCACTTTTTTTAGATCATTTCATAAAGCCCCTTTGTTGACTGTGTATGTGACTCTGATGTGGACTGACGTTTTGTATTCAATTATTTACTGTAAAAGTGTCCACTTGTTAGCTTTCATACATGAACACTGTGGACGGGAAGCTTATGAAAGTGTGTTTACTGCTAGCACCGCTTGTATTATGTATGATGAGCTCAACGGTCACACAAACTTATGTCATTCATACAGTACAGTAACTAAAAATACCTCGCCATATTGCACAAGCATATTCTCTACATGTAAACCTATGCATTATTCAAACATGCGATTCAAACCCGTGATCACAGAGGCTTGACGGAGTGTGTGATCTACTCTGTCACTTTTGGGGTGTATTATTGAAGTCTGTGGAGAATGTGTTTTGATGTTATGAAATAGAGTAAACGGAAGTATAGTATAGTAATGGGAATATAGTACAGGTTACGCACAAATAATGCAAACATAAAGCATAAAACATAAGCATAAAAAATTGAACAGAATAGAATACACTGTAAAAACGATGAGTTACACACGATGCCTTTATGTTGTCCCAACACAAATTGTTTAAGTTAACTCAATTGTTTTTACAAATTGAAGTAGATTAAACATAAAACAATTAAGTTGTCCCAAAATATGTAAGAATTGTGTTGTTTTACCTCATAATTTGAACAAGCATCAAAAGTATTTTTTGAATGCACTGTAAAACCCAAAAAGTTAAGGTAACTCAAACCATTTGAGAAAAACGATTGCAACAAACCATTTAAGTTCAAAAACTAATCTTAATGAGTACTGTGAACTTAATCCATTTGAGTAAATGAAGCAATTAGTGCACAGTACAACTCGATAAATGAAGAGGACTCAAACCAACTGAGTACTGTAAAACCCAATAATTTAAGGCAACTTAAATCTGTTTGAGTAAACAGATTGCTACAAACCATTTGAGTAAAAAAATAATCTATATGAGTACTGTGAACTTGCTCTATTGAAGTTAAAGTAATGAGGTATTTAATTAGCTCATTACCTTCAACACCGAGTTCAAAACTCTTTTCAAATGAGTAGAATTAACTTTCAGTAAATTTTGAGTTAACTACACTAATTTGATTTAATACATTTTACAGGTAATTTAGTTTTAAATGGTTCATGTTTTTGTAAAAGTTCATGCAGGTTTGTGAATTTGTAATGTCACAGAGGTGTGGTCTTAATTGTTCAGGTTTTATTCTATAGTGCATCTTTTTATTGTTTTGTTTCTGTATTTTAAATTAACACTGCAGTGTCAACTATAGTTTTGAAGCTTCAATTTTGAGTATTGTGTTTTAAATATTTTGAGTTAATTGTACTTGAAACAAAAAGACAAAGATACTAATACATTTTGAGTTGATTAAACTTGAAAGTGGTTCTTTGTGTACTTTTCTTTGAGTAATGCTAACTTAATGCCATGAGAATGGGTAAGCAACATTTTAAGTCACTGTATCTTAAATATTTAATTTGATTTCATAACAAGTTTTAATTTAACTGTAATGAAAAGTTTTGAAAAAAAGTCAAATTTTAAGTTTATGCACTTAAACATTTTGAGGGAACGAGTTACATCACATTTCAATAATATTTCAACATTATTTAAATATATTAACTAATTGTATTGACACTTTACTCTTACTTTCTTGATGTCAAAATGTCAGGTTCTGAAAACAAAGCAAACATTCTCATGCCGGGTTTTTTTTACATATCACAATAATAGATTTTTTGGCACATGTATATTGTGGTCTGATTGGTAAGCAAGTACGTTGTATTAATTCCATGATAAATATTGACACAATAAGTAATTTTATCATTTTATTTTTAGTTGTGTAGATTTTTGTTTGGGTGTAGCCTTCATTTATTCTATTCAATTCTCTTCTACAACCCAATGTCCAAAATGAGTAAATATTACACCCATAATATAATATAATATAATATAATATAATATAATATAATATAATAT
>CAIGQZ010032240.1:3958775-3969064 GCA_903798205.1 Danio tinwini | reverse complement strand
AGAGAGAGAGAGAGAGAGAGAGAGAGAGAGAGAGAGAGAAAGAGAGAACATTTTCTTTTTAGTAGCTTTAATAATTTTTTTACATAAAAAACTGAAGTGACAACACAGCTTTTATTTTTATCTTCCTTTTATCCTTTTGCCTTTATCTTCTCTCACTAGTTAACATGTAGCCTTAGAGGGCAGCATTTTAGCCAATGTTCCATATTTATCCCATTGTATGACAAGAATATAAAAATGACAACAGGGAATTCTAAAATTTGTCTGTACCGAAAAACAACAACACAACAACACAAACAATGTGGGAAAAGAGGGTATCAGAGACACAAGAAAATACAAGCATATACAAGCAATACAAGCAAATACAAGCATATTGCAAATAAAACATAAAGACTGCATGAATATTCTACATAATATTTGACATAATCTAGTAGCATTCAGAAAAATTAATGTCATCTCATAATCTTTAATCAAGCTATCTTCCTCTCACTCAACAACATCTCTTCTGTGATGGCATGTTTATTAGTGTGAGTGGAGGACTAACCGTCGCTCACATGAAATCCGCCAACAGAATACAAAGTCATGCTCTGATTGGAGGAATCATGCAGAATTTTCAGTAAGTGTCCAGCTTGTGTGATTTTGCCAAGTAGGATGCGATCCTGGATTAACATCGATGTTGGATTAACATATATCCTGGAACGTCATTTTTGTTCGAAAATTTAATCCATTGCTAATCCCTGCCCCTAAACACAACCCTGACTGTAAAGCATTCCCAAAATCAGAGGTGAATAACAGTTGGATAACAGTCATGTAGAAGCACATAGCTCTAATTGTAAGCCTAAACCTAACATAAACTGTAAACATATCTATTAATTCTGATTGGCTGATTGGAATGTTGTCTCAGGATCAATAATGTTCATCCAGGAACATATCCTACTTGGTGAAATCACATTAACGTCCAATTCACACGGGGCTTCAGTGTCAACGCTTGACAGAGGACGTGTCTAAAGTTAGGGTTGACGTGATCGTTATAGCAGCGTCAGCCAATGAAATTAGTTCACAATTGGCTACTGTCTGAGCTGGGGTATTTACATAAAGCGATCTGATTACCTGATACTTCCGTTGGCGCTTAAAAAGTTGAGAAACTCCAAACTTCTGCAGTGAGCAACGTGAAATGGTAAGCGTTGTACAGCACCCTCATTGGAAATTCATTTTTGCGGTTTTGCAATCAACCTCTTCTGAAGTGGTTATGAAAAAAAACTGTTGTGTTGGCAACTGTGATAATTCCAACATAGGCTCATTCTGAAAACGTAGTCCTATATACATTTCTGAAGATTGCTAAATATGTAACAAGAGCTACGTATGGCTGCATTTCTTTGATAAAACAGATGCTATGGGGCGGTCGTGCCTTTTCATGCTTACCAGCTGACCACTTACAGTACTTCCTTATGGTCGGCTTTCTCACTGCTATCAGTTTGTCCAGTAGCTTAACACATATGTCGGCGGACTTGAGACGCAGAGAGGAGCTGACCGCAACAATGGGGTTCGAGTCTGGTGAAGAATGATTCCAAAAAGCAGGTAAGACAAAAACAAAAGCTAAAAAATAAAATAACCAAGTAAATAATAGGGTGAGTATGTGGTAAAATCTGAAAACATGGTAAAAATTAGGAGGCTTTTCTTTTTCTTGATTGCTTTTCAAAACATTGCAGTTGGGTTTAGGGAATGGGGATGGGCGGGTCAATCGGTGCTTTATAAAATACTATTGGTTGGGTTAGGGAAGGAGAAGAGTTAGGGATTGGTCGGTTGGTCAGTCAGTAAATCAGTCAGTCAACAGTGGCCTCTGCTGGATTTACGTAAGAATAGCAGGCGTGAATGGTACTGGCGAGAGAAATTTGAGATCTCAAAAGGCATACACAACGCCTTCTGGTGGACTCGGAAAAACAAAAACTGCAAAGGGATATTGCTCTCTTCAGAAATGTATATAGCGGTACGTAATCAGAATGAGCCTGGATAGGATAATTCATACTTGACCAGCTTATCATGATCAGCTAAACCTCTGGATTTATTAAGCTACTGTATTTGTTATGTATGCCCTAGCCCATAAAAGGTATATACAAGAAATCAATAATCTGGTATTTTTAATGTAGAGACCTTAATATTTCATTATTTACTCCCAAAACAAAATACTAATTACCATGAACTGTTGCTTAACATGTAATTCAGATGATCTCTAGGTGGTCTTTGGCCAATGAAAAAGCTCATACCTTCTGCTGAGAGATTTAATGTCTAGCTATTCCAGACTACAATGGATCCAATCAATTTCCAATGTACAAAATATTTTTTTCTCCCTACATTTATTTCTAGCTGTTAAACTTATGTACAAATCATACAATACAGAGAAAATTCCACTGCGGCTTCCATTTTTATGCCAACAATTATATACACCAAAGTCTATATTCATGTTGTGTGTGTGTGCACTTAAAAGTGCAGTGCAAGCATGAATCCTGGCCATCACGACAGCCAATTCTTGACGCCCCATTACCCAAGACAGGATGAGTCACACTATAAGAGGCTTTTAATCAGTGGGAGGGGTTGATCTCAGGCTATCATCCAATCACAGTGTGCACTTGTGCAGTTATTATATTCATTAGCGCAGATGATTATGAAGCCTTGATGAGAGGAAACGCCCTGCTGCTCTCGAGCACTGCAGACACCTGGAGCTGTTACACTACTGAGAGAGATAATGGAATTACACCTGCACCAATGCACTCTCTCTCTCTCTCTGTCTTTCTCCTCAGTCATTAAGAGACTGTTTCCCTATTAAAGAACAAGCCCATTGCTCTTTTGTTGTAGTGTCTACTGGAGCGTGCATAAACCCGATTAAAGCGGTATTGTTCTTATGAATCCAAGTTTCCCTAATGAGTTTTAACAATATAAGCTCTGTTACAACACTTAGTGTGCGGCCTACCTAGACAGTATTTTAAGGATGGAAATACAAAAACTTTTCCGAAAGGTATGTTGTTCCTTGTTTATTTTAAAATGTGTTTCGCACATGTGAGACAACACAGAAATTGCAGGCCCAGAAGTCACTCCTACAGTATATATTAACAATTTATAAAATGATAATTATAAAATTCTAATAAAAAATGTTTAATTACTAGTAATAAAAGAAAAAAGTAATCACAAAGACTTTTAATTCCAGCCTCAACACTTCTGGTTAACTCTTTTCATTATAAAATTGCCATGTTTAAGGTCTGATTTCTAGAAAAATATGTGATCTTCACTGCCTTATAGATATACGATATAAAGTAGGATACAGACCAGACAAGAAGCACTGAATTAAATTCCATTTCCATTTTTTCTTGTTTAAACTACTTATTTAAAATGAGTTGAAACAACACAATACTTAAGATTTTTTGGGGGACAACTTTATTGTTTTATGTTCAATCGACTTAAATTTATAAAAACAATTAAGTTAACTTAATCGATTTGTGTTGTGACAACATGAAGGAATTCGGTGTAACCCAGAACTGTGGAACCCACTGTAAATACTGCTGGGTTCCACATAAAACCTTCATGTTGTCCCTCCACAAATCAATTGAGTTAACTTTGTTGTTTTTGATAAATTACATAGACTGAACATAAAACAATTAAGTTGTCCCCTATAAGAATTGTGTTGTTTCAGCTCATTTTAAATATGTAGTTTGAATAAGCAGCAAAAAAAAAATAAATTGGAGTGTATGTTAACATTAGTAAGACAACAGAATTATATAAATTATTGACTCTATTTAATAAAGCAATTATTGTAATCAAATTACACCTACAAATTTAACATGTTATTAGGCATCAACTAAGAAATAAACATCAACTAAGATTGTAATGTTGACTATTGTAGTCTTATTGCATTGTTAACGTCCAATAGCTTTATAAATAGTCAATATTTTATTAATCAATAAATCACTATTTTACCATATAGGAGGCCAGATTAACATGTGATAAATGCTAATGCTAAACTGTTAAGCTAAACAATCAAGTCTCCAGGTATTTGGTGCTGTTGTGAACTGCAAATCACTGTAGATAAAAGCACTCTAAGAGTAATAATTATTATACACATACGTAATAATTTGGTATATGCCAAACTCGCATTCAATTCAATTAATCTTTATTTGTATAGCACTTATACAATGTAGATTGTGTCAAAGCAGCTTCACATAGAAGATTATAGTGAATTGAAACAGTGTCAGTTTTCAGTGTTTAAGTTCAGTTTAGTTTAGTTTAGCTCAGTGTAGTGTGGGTTAATATTCACTACTGAGAGTCCAAACACTGAAGAGCAAATCCATCGATGCTCAGCTTTACAGATCCCGAACCATGCAAGCCAGTGGCAACAGCCGCGAGGAATAAAACTTCACCAATAGGTGAAAGTGAAGATTAAAACAAAAAAAAATCATGAGAAACCAGGCTCAGTTGGGCACGACCATTTCTCCTATGGCCAAACGTCTTGTGCAGAGCTGCAGTCTAGGCGCAGGAAGCTGGACCTCAGCGAAGACTCATCTGTCCTTGGAGCATCACAGAAATCAGTCTCATGCTCTCCACTCTTCCATGACCACCACAGCAGCTGCTCAGGATATGGCCTGGTCCAGGATTATGAAAACCTTGGGATCATCTCGTCGCTGGTCTGGGATCGCATCAGTGGCGCTGCATAGCCTGAGGGCATGTTCATTATCACCTTATACTAAATTATTGAACTGCATATGTTTAATCACAGATTCCATCTACACCAGCTACCAACATTGTTATCATGATGCAAACTGAATTAAGCGTAGGTCCATTTTCCTAAGCACTTCCTGCAAAAAGCACTATAGAATGTTGCACGATATTATACATCTTATAAGGCATTCGCTTATAAGGATCAAGTTAAATAGGATCAGCCTTATAGAAAGAAGTTTCCTATAAAGGCAGCACACAGCAAGGCAGCTCACTAGGTTTAAGAACAGAGCTAATGTATCTCCTGTGAGCTATGAAGAGAGAAATACCTGAAGATACACACAGGTAAGGCAATTGCAGTGCACGGTAAAGAGAGAGCAATTCCATAACAGCAAGAATCTGTCAGGCAATATGAGAATATCATGCAATCGAAGCAGCCCGAACAGTTGATGTTGTTTACTGTTTTCCCAAAGCAGATTTCTGTCATGTGTGATTATGCGTCACTTTAGAAAATCTGTGCAACTGGGAGCAATAATGACCTCGCTTGCATAGAAAGTGAGCGTTTAGACATCCTGTTCCCAGAATGTGTCACAAATATAACTGTGACAGATGGCCAGAATGTGCTGGTAATGACATCACTTCCTGGGCAGACATTTCGCCGCATCATTAAATATCAAAATATTGAAAAAAATAAATATTATGTTGGCTCAATCTTTCTCAATCCCACTCCCTCTCTCTCTCTTCGTCCAGAAAGAGTACGTAATATTTAAGTCGGATTAGAGCAAAAAAGCGGATTAGTATTTTAGTAGCATTTGTGTTTTATTTAAAGTTCTAATATTAAAGGACTAGCAAATCTAAACCCGGCTTAAGCATATTTCTTGCACACATTTCAGATCACTGCCATGTTGGGGATATTTATTCTCACTTGTGATCTGGTTTGTGTCGTGTCTCTTGCCTGCACAGCTGGCCTGTGTTGCAGGTGGAGAGATTCACTCTGCCGCCCTCTAATCTGCTAAAACACGCTGTCCTGCAGCATACGCTCTCTTCGGGACAGTGTGGTGTTAGATTATTTAAGCCCCCAGTAGCAGGAGACAGGAGATCATCCTGATAACTGTGAAATGGAGAGCTTCATGTAAAATGACGGCTGAGCGCAAAATCTGCCCAGTAAGCACTTTGCCCTAATCCGTTTCCCCACCCCCACCCCACCCCCCACGCTTTACATCTCCATCAGGGCATCGGCAGCATTGAAATTAATTACAGAGCATTGAATGGAGGTAAAAAGCTCCATCCATCAAAGACCGACACACTAAAGATGTGAGACTTATTGAGAGTGTAAGAGGATGTAAAGTATAAACACTTAAATCCCACACTGAGAGACTGGGAGAAAACCCACCAAGCAATTTTGTGTTTAATAGACATCTAATAGATGTCTAAACATAGACAGCTAAACTTTTAGACAGACTTCTAAAAGTGTGTAGTCATTGATTCATGCATATTTGAGGACTAGTCTAGTTTTGGATTAGATGTCTATTGGATTTTCACTGACAGCACAAATTTAGAATTGTTTTAAACATTATAATTATTAGACTTCTTTTAAGTACAATACAATTGCTTGCTGGGAAGAGAAGCTGAGGAAAGATTTAGAAGGTTGCATGGGGATGATTGAGGAAATGTTACCTTCTCTATTTATCTATACATAATTGATTTGGAGTATAATATTATTGCTTTTTAAAAAGTTTTTTTTTTCCAGAATTTGCAGTGAATATTTAATGATGGGCGGCACGATGGCTTAATGGTTAGCACTGTCGCCTCACGGCAAGATGGTAGCTGGTTCTAGTCCGAGCTAGGCCAGTTGGCTTTTCAGTGTGTAGTTTGCATGTTCTCTCCGTGTTCGTGTGGGTTTCCTCCGGGTGCTCTGGTTTCCCCCACAGTTCAATGACATGCGCTTTAGGTGAATTGGATGAATTAAATTGGCTGTAGTGTATGAGTGTGCGTGAATAAGTGTGAATGGGTGTTTCCCAGTGATGGGTTGCAGCTGGAAGGGCATCCGCTGCATAAAAAACATATGCCGAAATTGTTGGCGGTTTATTATGCTGTGGCGACCCCTAATAAATAAAGGACTAAGCCAAAGGAAAATGAATGAATGATATTTAATGTATTTCTCTAATCATTTAGACATGACAACTCCACCCTTTTATTATAATAGACTGCAAGCTTATATTTTGCTCTGCATCCACCCTATCAATAGCCTAAATGTTAAGTCCCTGCCCTACAATTATTATTATTATTAATATTATTATTATTATTATTATTATTATTAGCATTTATTTATTTATTTTTTAAACCTGTTTCACTTCAACAAATGAATAAATACATAAATCTGTTGCTGCTTTCATTAAATAACACATAACCTGTCTCAGGTTCCATTTTCCCTACACTCTCAGAAATGAAGGTACAGGAGCTGTCACTGGGGCAGTACTTTTTCAAAAAGTGCATATTTATACCTAAAAGTTCTGTAATGGTACCACAAAGATATTTTAGGTACATCTGGGTACTAATATACACCTTTTAGGTACCACAGTGGACTATTTGGGTACAAATATGTATCTTTTATAAAGGTATACTGCCCCAGTGACAGCTCCTGTACCTTTATTTCTGAGAGTGTATATAAGCAAAACTACATTTCTCTAGAACATTGGTTGAAGTTAAGATGTCATAGGCAATGAAAACATACTGTATACCCAACACAATCTCACTGCAATTCATAACTTTTTGTTTTAGTGGCTAATTCATATGAATTCGTACAATCTAATTCGTACCATTTAGTACGGTTTGCTCATCACCCAATGACGGTTGGGTTTAGAGGCAGGGTTGGGTGCCATGCCTCCTTTTAAAATTCTTACACTTTTATATGACTCAACTCATACAACTTCGTACGAATTAGCTTCTAAACTGACAAAACGTAAAATACTAACGTTTCCTCATGAGATCAGGCTGATATACCATGTCCCCTCCCTATTAATATTGCAGGGAACCCATTTTCCTCAGGTATATGTCACAATGTAAAAAAGAAATAATAAATCAATAAATAAACAAACTTACATGATATTATTTCCTTGTGATTTCAAATAACAACACAGTTTTTGTCTTGTTTCTAGTCCAAATATCTGAAAATTCTTACATCAAGTAGCGTTTTCAGGACAAGTAAAACATATTGTTTTAAGAAATAATATAATTGAGTTTTTCTTTAAAACAAGCTAAATAATCTTCCAATTGGGTAAGCATAATAATCTTATTTCAAAGCGAAAGCTAAAATAATTTCGCTTACACCATTTTCACATAATTTATCTTATTTTAAGGAAAAACTCAATAAATTTTGGCAAATTATTTCTTAAAACAAGACGATTTGTTTTACTTGTCTATAAAATGCTTCTTAATTTATACATTTTTAGATATTTGGACATGAAACAATACAAAAATTCTAAGTAAGAAAAACATTTTTGCAGTGAAATATCTTACTTCTGTTACTGCACAGTATAATGATCAACACACTTTAAACTCTTAAAACACACATCAATTTATAACTGGGTATCAATGATTTCCAATTATTTCCACATTTACTTTCGGAGTTCCCACAATTCAATTTTCATTTTTAAGAAATAAAAACTGTAATTGGGTACTTTATTTCAATTACATGTAAGAGAAAATGAGCGCACCGTATTAAAAATAATTTTCTCAACACTTTTTGACAGATATTGAATTAGCATGTCACTAGTCTTAATGGAACGTGATTTAACAAATGGAGTATTAATATTTTTTTTATAAAAGACTTTTATATAAGATTTTTAGTCAATTAAAAGTTAGGCTTTTTTCAGAAAATAAGATTTTAAAGTCAATGCTAACATATGTTGAAAAAAGACATGGGGTGTACTTACTTTTTGTACTTATAATTGCACAGTACTGTTTTGTATACTACAAACCATGTTACCTCTAAGTGTTTGTTTTTTCTTCTTATACTATCTTTTGTTGTTTTAGTTCTGTTAACAGAAAGCAGATAGGCCATGGTTTTCTGAAATATCCTGAAATGTCAGACCAAGCCCTATGGGAATGAAAGGAGAAGAGAACATGGCCAGACATGAGTCTCACACACCCGTCTGCTGTGTTCAGGCCTCCTCCAATAATCCAGAGGTCAGTGTTCCTTCCTTCTCGGCCTGACCCACATTTACACACCTCCGTCAAACTCCCAGTGCAAACAGCCAACTCTCAAACAAATATTCTCCAGTACACTTCAGACCCTCGAGAGAGACAAAAGGAGGGGTAAATAGGGGGAAAAAGTGGCATCTTGACGGCTGTCCAATCTCGTTGAGGTTGAAGATGTTATTCTTTGGCTCCAATTTGAGAGCAGCAAAACCTTTCCCCTTTCCTGTCATCCCGTGCTTCTGTGTTTCTTCCTTCTCTCCGCACTCATCTCTTCCTCATTTCCGTCTTGTCATCCAGAGTCTCATCAGATGTCAGAGGACAGCATGTTGTCCCAGAGTTCTGGATCCATATGCATCTTCAAACACATATTTTGTGGTGGGACTTATTCCCTGTGGGTCCTAGGGAAGGGGGTCAGTACTTTTTACACACAACCCTGATGAGTGCACCTGGTGAGAATGTGAAAGGAAATGTCCCAGAAGACACCACTTTATATTGTGTGTGTTTTAGTGCTGTTCTTATGAGATCAAAATTGTTCAGAAAGGCCTTTACAAACTGGAGTGCACAATATAGAAAGACATGACTTGTATGTGAGATTAACGGATAGTTCATTCATTCATTCATTCAATTTCTTTTGGCTTAGTCCCTTTATTAATCTGGGGTCGCCACAGAGGAATGAACCGCCAACTAATCCAGCATATGTTTTACACAGCGGATGCCCTTCCAGCTGCAACCAATCACTGGCAAACATCCATACACACTCATTCACACACACACACTACGAAAAATTTAGCTTACCCAATTCACCTATACCACATGGCTTTGGACTGTGGGGGAAACTGAACACCCGGAGGAAACCCACACCAACACGAGGAGAACATGCAAACGCCACACAGAAACCCGAGCCAGCGACCTTCTTGCTATGAGGCAATTGTGCTACCCACTGCGCCACCGTGACGGATAGTTCACAGACAAAAAGAAAAAATTTTGCATAAAATATAAACATAAATTATAAATGCACTGATATGATTTTTTTAAACTGATACCGATTTCAACAAGAAATTTGTGAAATTTCTGCGAAAATATTGATACCGATATTGATCAATTGCATACATTGCATGCGTACTATACAATACAAGCTATTTTTCTCTATTCAGTGGATAGTTCCCCAAAAAATGAAAATTTGTTCAATATTTATTCACCCTCAAGTGGTTCCAAACCTGTAAAAGTTTCTGTCTTCTTCTAAAGAATATATATTGAGATGAAAACTAAAAACCTGAAACCATTGGTTTACAAGTTTCCAACTTTCCTCACAATATCTTGAGTCAAAAATGTTTTGAACAAGTAAATGATGACAGAAATGTATCTTTTATTAATTAATTTATATATAT
>CAIGQZ010032240.1:3934529-3948775 GCA_903798205.1 Danio tinwini | reverse complement strand
CAAACGTTTGTTTTGCAGCACAAATCAGCACAAACAAATGGCATACTGTAGTTTTGGGGATTATTTATTTTTATGGATTATTATCTTTTCACACTATATTACAAAGAATATTTAATATAAACCCCTGGTAATCTTGCAAATCATGGGTTATCTTGCTTTATGTTTCACACAACATACTGTATACATTACCTGACGTTAATAGTTATTAATGGGTATTTACAGTATGTGCTGATGTTTCACACTGTGTTTCAGCTGTCACTGTGGCAGTCTCTTTTCAAAGGGTACACTTTTGTAGTTTTTATTAGATACTACTCTACTGTACATACAGTACGTTTTGAACAGGTAATACTCCAGTGACAGCTGCCTTTTTTCTGAGAGTGTTGTATAACATTATGCTGTATATTAATAATTGCATTACAGTATCTAAAGTTTATAATGAATAGATTTTCAAATTATAATGTTAGGAATAAACTGGATCTTCTATCTTCTAGGTCTTATGTTTTTATCACTTTTTGACATTTTTATACAATTTTTGAGATAGCTAAAGCGCCTGTTTGTATACAGTGCGATATTTGTGTCTATGAGGCATGTGGTTGCTTGTCTTTTGCTAAGCATCTTGCAATTGTACAACATTGTAACAACTGTTCATTGCATACCGCATAAGATTGGCAATGCAATCCAGGATTAAGACCACAAAGCTGCATAAATCCTTCCCCATAGCATTGTTTTATAACCTTGGGTAAAATGCGGTGCTAACCATGCTTCTAAGTTACATGTGTGAATGTGTTTTTTTTTTTTTGGGGGGGGGGGGGGGGGGTTGGGTGGGTGTTGCATCATGAGAATTAGCGGAGATGATTGACAACAACATGACTGAGGATTTGATGCACAACATATCCTAAGTGTCACTGACAAATACAATCAAAAATGTATTTGTACAGTATGTCTGATCTCAAATTAGAAAGACAAAGGCCAAATACTTTAGTTTAAGTACCAATTCTCACTATTAATTAGAGACAGACAGTAGTAAGATGTTGGTTTCTATTAGTAAAATCCATATTCTGCATGATCTTATTGTACATTCTTAATCCTTCCTAATACCTAAACCCAACTATGCACTAAACTAGGAGTTTACTGAACTAAAAGCCATGGTTTATGGTTTGTTAATAGTGAGAATATCTTAAAATGTAGTAAAACGAGCACATATTAAACACTGATTTCAGTGCAGTGCATATTATATAGCTTATATACAATAAAATACATGGAATTGCTTTATTGTAAAGTTAATGCACACTCTAAATAAATTATATTTAAGTAAATTATATCTAAGTAAATTGATGGTAAATACTAGAAGCTGTGTTTGTGAGAACTTGCTGAACATAATATAAGACTTATAATAGACTTATTTTCAAATATAACCTACATTTAGATAACAAATATAAATTGTATGAAGGCTACACACAAATGCATTCCAGTAGTACAATCTATGAATAATTAGGTTAATTACAAAATACAATAAATTTAAAACCCATTCTCAAAATAATATTTTGATATTTCAGTGTGAAGCTCACTCCACTCTTCAGAACAAAGTCTGATCTTCCTTTCAGCTGCCACAGACAAGTGAAGTTCACACAGTGAATGAGTCATGTTGTCAAGAAATGAAATCTGCTCTACCCAAAAGTTTAAGAAGAGAAACAAGCAGCGCAGACGCACAACACATTACCAGTTAATTTTACAAAAAGTTATATTAATACTGTAAGACAAGAAGCTTAAATTGCTTTTTTTTTTCTTGACAACCTCACAAAAATGTTCCTATTTATTATTGGCCTGTCTTAAAAACTAGTGTTTTTACAGTCAGTTGAAGGAGAAAAAAATGACAAATTGCACTGTGTTGCATCAGTGGCTTGTCTACAAATTCAGGTAAATATTGCAACATGGTGAACATATCAAAATGGACAAGTAACTAAACTTTTGATTTACTACAGATAAAAACTATTAAGAGAGTAATAAGACATGAGAAATTATACAATGCTCAGAATGTTTAAAGTCAATAAGATAAATTACAAGGATGAAAATAAAACAGATTTATATTTCTATACTTTCTATGCATAAAAGAAAAATCCTTAATTAGTTTGTGCAACAATCCTAATTAGTTTAAGTAGGCTGTTTTCAATATTGAAATTGTGATAATTTTGTGATATTAAAAAAATATTACCAAATTGTGACATTACAGTTTTTTTTTACAGACGCTAGAACACATTTCTCAATACTTAAGTCACTTTTGCAAAACTCTTCACACAGTGAGCACAACAGTATCAGAATCAGAATCAGAAAGAGCTTTATTGCCAGGTATGTTCACACATACGAGGAATTTGTTTTCGTGACAGAGCTTCTACAGTGCAACAGAATTACAGAGGACTAAAAAAAACAGATAATAAATATATTTTAAAAAGTAGTGAATGCAATATACAAATTGACAAGTGTATGTACAGGTGTATTACTATATACAACATAATATGTGCAGGTGTTATGTGCAAACTGGCATGTAAAGTGTGCTGTTACATAAGTGTATGTGTGCATAAAAAAGTGTATAGCAGGTAGTGATGTTGGTTCCACAATTATTATCATCAAGTGTTCATGAGATGGATTGCCTGAGGGAAGAAACTGTTTCTGTGTCGGGCTGTTCTGGTGCGCAGTGCTCTGTAGCGTCGACCAGAAGGTAAAAGTTCAAAGAGGCAGTGTGCTGGGTGTGAGAGGTCCAGAGTGATTTTAGCAGCCCTTCTGCTCGCTTCTGGAACAGAAGTCTATGTGGGCTAAACTTAGGATAAATTGTTATTGTTTTAGCACAACATTTCTAACACATTCTAAACTGCAATAATGTTTCATTACAGTATGTCTGATTAAATAAATCCAGTGTCAGCTAATCAGAAGTTTAGTGTTAGCAAGGTCATGGATTTATTGCTCATACCTTGAATGCAATGTAAACGCAGTGAACCATCCACTTTTGTGCAAGAACAGCCACAACAATATGCTGGATGTACAAGCTCCACTTGAGCACACTAACAAGACTATAAATAGTTAATAGGTTCATGTAAGAAAATAACTGTCTACATTGGTAGGGCTAGGTATCATTAGTCTATATTCCTCATTTAAATAGGAAACTCAAAACCACAACTACAGATGTGCAAACCATAAACAAAGCAGCACTTACCACCATCTTAAATATCTATCTTGTTGATCACTTTTTTCTTTTCCAAGTGATATATGTTTTGAAAATATTTGTGCATTTAAATTTCAGGTAAGGTGACATTAAAATAGTCTTCTGCCCCAAAGCTGACTGTCAGCTTGGTGTATCACAACCCTAAATAATGTAAAAACATGCTAAACCCTGAAGCATGTCAGAAACAAAATGTATTTTGATTACAATAAGAGAATCAAGTTTGTAGAAATAAACTAAATCTCATTATCAAAAAGGATACATATCACTGAATTGAAATAAGTCTAATTTATAAAAATAATTTAACATTAACTTTTTTGATCACCAGCCACTGTGGCTAGTAAATTTCCAACATTACTAGCCACTCGCCATTTTCACTAGCCACACTTTTCTTGCTGGGAAAATATATTTAATATGCATAAATTTGACTTGCTAACATGCTAAAATGACTTGATTTAAATGTGTTATGTCCACATGCCTTCTCATTCATTTAACTTCTTGTGTGTATTGTGTATTAGCTTGCTCAGTGTGCATAAGCAAATGGGTTGTGTCGCAATACAATCAGCTTTTATTTCACATGACTTTTCAGGGCTTAAAATTAAGGATTTACCAAATTTATCTCTGATCACACCAAATAAATATTTCTTAGCCACAATTTTTTATTGTGTCAAAACAAGGAAAATATAGCCGTATAGGTGCACTTTTTAATTCAACAAAACTTTTCTTTAAAAAACATTACATTTAAAAAATAAGTATTGTCATGTATCTAAAAAATGCACAGTAACCTGTCCTGGCTAATAGTCCCAGATCTTTGTCTGGGTTAACTAAACATAAACAGGGAGTAACCTACCATTAAAGCAATGTTATTGTAAAAATATTATTAAAACATATTAACAAAAATAACTGTAAGCAAAAGAAAGCAGGTGAAACATACTGTATTGGATAGTGAAAGAATGATCAAGCGCACACACTTAATATAGGCCTGTTAATAATCTGTTCAAAGAATAATTAAAAAAGCAGTGACTTCTGCTGCTTACAAAAGAATATGTTTTTTTTTGTTAGTTTTTTTTATAAATCTTGAGCTCTTGAAAGCAGCAGGACTGTAGGTGCACGATCATCGCTCTTTGTCCAGTCTATTTCAAAGGGACCAGTTGCGCACCAGTTGCGCTTCCTCTAGGCACAGTGGCGCAAGCGGAAGCGCACATGCTTTTTAACAGTCGAGCGCATCACATCATCTGTGCGTGCGAGTGATCATCCTCTCATTCGGTATTTACCTGCTTTCTGCTCGCACGAACAGTTATTTTTTGTCAGTCGTGCTGCTTCAAAAGATCACATTTGCATGAATATTGGGCCATGCTCATTTTCAAACCCTGCTTTTAAGAAAACTACAATTTAAAAACGATTTCCAACCAGCCAAAGTGGCTAGTGGAGGTGTCTGTCTAACCCGCCAGAGCTGAAATCTACCCGCATTTGGCGGGTGTTAATGTAAAGCCCTGTTTATAAACATACCAAAATGATGTCATTCTGTGTTGTGTACCAGGTATGAATATCTCTGATATCAGGGCTAAGTGAACAAGATTCAAGACAAAAAACGTTCTTAATTGACCATCAGTTTAACAAAACGCTAGTGATTAGTGACATTTTCAAATCAATTCATGGATGCTTTAATTCTGAGAATGTGAATATTATCTGTACTTTTGCCTCTTGTCTTTAATGTCACCATCTTTTGGATTCCTCTAAACAAAATACAGATACATCTATAGACCCCTATAGATACAGTATAATTATTATATACACATACCGGCCACTTTATTAGGTACACCTGTCCAACTACTCGTTAGCGCAAATTTCTAATCAGCCAATCACATGGCAGCAACTCAATGCATTTAGGCATGTAGACATGATCAAGATGATTTGCTGCAGTTCAAACCGAGCATCAGAATGGGGAAGAAAGTTGATTAGGTGACTTTGAACGTGGCATGGTTGTTGGTGCCAGACTGGCTTGTCTAAGTATTTCAGAAACTGCTGATCTACTGGGATTTTCCCGCAAAATCATCTCTAGGGTTTACAGAGAATGGTCCGAAAAAGAGAAAATATCCAGTGAGCGGCAGTTCTGTGGGTGCAAATGCCTTGTTGATGCCAGGTGTCAGAGGAGAATGGCCAGACTGTTCCAGCTGATAGAAAGGCAACAATAACTCAAATAACCACTCGTTACAACTGAGCCCATTAGTACCAATTGAGCATTGTGCCAATGCCACAACCTACCTGATTGTTGTTGCTGACCATCTCCATCTTTTTATTACCACAGTGTACCCATCTTCTGACGGCTACTTCCAGCAAGATAACACACCGTGTCATAAAGTGCAAATCATCTCATACTTGTTTTTTAAACATGACAATGAGTTTACTGTACTCAAATGCCCTCCACAGTCACCAGATTTCAATCCAATAGAGCACCTTTGGGATGTGGTGGAATGGTAGATTTACATCATGCATGTGCAGTCGACAAATCTGCCACAACTGCGTGATGCTATCATTTCAATATGGACCACATTTTTTTGTTGAATCTATCTATGCCACAAAGGGTTAAGGCAATTCTGAAGGCAAAAGGGGATCCAGCGTAGATTGCAACAAGAAATGTGCTGTATTGTTCACTTACTGTAAAAGTTTTTAATTTAAGCATACACTATAAATTATGGCTTAATTGACTGCTAAAATGTTTGAGTAAAACTTGTACTTGACATGTCAAATTAAATTACAAATAAGTCAAATGTACTCAACAAATGATATTACTTTCACATAATTTAGTATGTACCATAAAAACCTGGGTACAAAAACAAAAATGAAGCCAATTTCAATGTATTTTTTTTAGTGTGTAACGTTCTGCAGTAGCCTCTTCACGACCCCAGAGACGTCAGAATCCTGTGGTCCATCAGTGCTTCTCCTCATAAATAGAGAACGTTCTCTAGACTATTTTAAGCTGATCTAAGCATCCACCTACCACTGAGCTGTCCACACACAAAAAACACACACACACACACACACACACACACACACACACACACACACACACACACACACACACACACACACACTGCTATCTGTCTTTGGGCTGTGGGTATATGTTTTTCAAACGTCTACAAGAACTACACACAAAAACAAAACAACAGCATAAAAATGTTTATGATAATATCATCCCAGATCTGACTTAATGCAATCCACATCAGCTACTTTTTTTAATGAGACGCCTCATTAAAACCCTCAACGCTGTAGGTTTAAACTCAATTAAGGCGATAGCAAGAGTCATGACCGGGTGAACTTGACTTACCGATGTGACTGCGGTGAGAAGAGGCTTCAGACAAATGACCCCAAAACAACACAAGGGCCAAAAATACCAGTACGATCCACGCAAACGCCCTCTGCAGCGCCCGCTCCTGCATCCTGAAACACACACACATAAATAAAGCATATCAGCTCATGAGCGATACACTGATCACAAAGGCTATTAGCGAGCATGTTTCTGGAAAGGATCTCATTCTCTCCTCTGGCGCTATCTAAATGTCATCATGTTCTCCCTGAATGTTTTCTGATACACTGCTGAGTGCTCCCAAACAGTGAATTATACAGTTACTAACAGAGAGAAAAAGAGAGAGAGTAAGCTTCTAGTAGATGCTGAATGCCTAGTGGTGGATGATGGTGGTGAATTTGTTTATATAAGTCAAAGACAGAAACAAACCAATAAAATCATATTTTTTTGTTAATTTTTCACATTTGATTTAGTGAAGTTTTAAAAACTAATTTTGAGGGGAACACTCGATATGATTGATCATGGCTGGCCTCTCATCTGTAATCAGCAATAATGCAGTCAGGTCAATCCAAGACTACAATAAATAGACAGATTATCTTCATTTTGGAAGAATGCCCCCTTCCACCCCATCTCCTCCTTTTCCTCCTTTACCAAGGGGAGCTCTTGAGTCCTGATCTCGAATTCCTTTATATCCTAATTAACCAGGGCGGGAGCCCTGGGCTCAGTTATCTCCAAGCTTAGAGTTTTCTCCCGGTACAGCATGCCAAACCTGCTAATACAATAAGCAATATCTAACTCTTGAATTTATGGGCCCTATCATAATACCCAGCACAAATAAGGTGTCAGACGAGTTTGGCTCAATTTCTTTGCTATTTTCAGACCAGCGCAACCCTAATTTTCAAGTTTTGCAACACGTTGTTAAAAAAGCAAATTTATTTGCACCACTTTGTGGACTCATGGGTGTTTCAGTCTAAAAAGGAGGTGTGTTGTGAAAGATTCTTGGCAAGTTGTTATTTTGATGAACTGAAATAGACTGTGCCACTGACCAACTGAAAGCTGGTCTAAAGTCCAGTGCAGAGCATGTTAGTTATGCGCCTATGCTGGTTCAAAATACGTACACATTGCTTAATACACACAGGATGTACAGCAATACACAAATATCTTTACATATGAAACATATTAAAGGATTAAAATGTCACAAAAATGATTATTTTCTACATAAATATAAAAACCATGACCTGTGTTTGGATACAACTTAGAAATAGTTTTAAAACAAATCTCTGTGCTTAACAAACAAAATTAAATATGTAGGCTAATGAATGTCTTCAATGGAATACGTACAAAACTGTTTTCTTATCCACAAATGTAAAGGAGTTAAGTAAAGAGCAAAAGTAAAGTAAAGGCAAAGACAGGGCAGAATGGAGGAGGCTTGATCTTTATCCTTGCTGCAGATGGTCTGTTTAACTGTTTTATCGCTTCAGTTTTCCATTTACTTTTTCAAAGTAGCCATGTAAATAGCTACATTTCCATTTTTTCCATTCTTAAAATAGCAAAAGTGGATTTGGACATGCCCTTAATGTTTTTACACTATGCGCTTTAGATTTTGCGCCTGGATCGTTAAAATAGAGCCCTATTTTTAAAGAGTTCAGATGCAAAAACCTCCAAATGCCATATGAAACTTCCTCTCTAAAATTTATCATCGTTTTTATCAGCTTCCTATGTTTATGTTTAGTTATTTCACTTTAAAGGCAAAGAAATAACCTATTCTTTGCCATAAAAGAAAAATTACTAAAACTACACACATAAGCCTGAGAAAAATTGCAAATTTTAGATGATAATTTCAGTTTAGCATCTGAAATCTTAATATTATTATTTGTATTGTTCATTTATTTCGTAAGTAAGCGTATTTATGGCATTTCCAGAGGGAAGGCTTAGAGCCTGAAATATAATAATATAAACCCAGAGAGCCCCCAACAACAGTTTTGAAAACACTTTCTACACTTTCAGAAAAAAAGGTACACTGTACTACAAATAATGTTCTTGTACCTTTGTAAAAGTTGTACCTTATATGGTACAGAAAAGACCTCGCATGATACTGTTCTGTACCTTTTATGGTACAATTGAAATGAAGGTACACAATTGTTTTCATTAAAAAGGTACATAAGTGTTGGACAACTCCTTCTTTATTAAATATCTATGAAAATAAATATGACTGGAAAGGCAAAGAGATTTATGAATAATTTTCATTTTGTATATAGCAAAATTCCTTTAAATAGTTCTTGAAGAAACACATTTGGCACTGTTAAGATACAAAGTGTCTTGTCACTGTGGTGGTACCTTTATGGATAAAATTTGTACCTTTGATGAAGGTACAATATTGTATCTGCAGGTTTTAAAAAACAAAGATACATTTTGGTTTCCCACGGTACAAATCATGTCCTTAAAGTTAAAAACTTCAATGGTACAAAATAGTTTCTTTGTCTTAAGATACAATTCTGTTCCATAAAAAGATACTGCCCCAGTGACAAGCTTTTGTACCTTCTTTGGTATAATATTGTACCATTTTTTCTGAGAGTGTATGGAGCTCATGCTCATAATAAATTTTTGCTTATTTATAATTATTTATAATCAAGAATAACAATAGGTAAATGTGTCATGTATCTAAATAATACAACTAAACGTATAATGTATTATAATGACAGTTATAGCTACTTTTACAATAGAGCTGAACAATATATCGTTTTAGCATCAATATTGCAATGTGCACATCTGCAATAGTCACATCGCAAGATTTGCAATGAATAGTTGACCAGAAGCTACAGAACACGTGAATTGTAGAGTCACTGCTAAGTGCAGCCACAGTAGAATGAAGGTTTATAATTTGCATGTGTTTTTAGAGCATTTGAGAAATTATGAAGTTTGGAGGTGTAACAAAGATTTGTTTTATTTAATTATTTATACAATTTAATTACTTCGAATTTTTGTCTTGTGTCTAGTCCAAATATCTACATTTCGAAATGTAAACATGATTATTTTACGTACCCTATTATCAGATAAGTTTACTTCATTTTGACTTCATTCTTCTGAAGGTGAAAACAAAACAATGTTTTTCTTGCTTTAAGATTTTTTTTTGATATTTGGACTATAAACAAAACAAAGCAAAGGAAGAAAAGCATTTTTTTGCATTGTGATTATTCAATATTGTACTTAAACATTGTAAAATAGTGCTATTTAAAGCATCTTGTGATACTGTATTTAATCACAATATTTTTCGCAGAAAAATAAAATGATTGCAATATCAGATTTTTCCAATATTGTGCAGCTCTAATTTATAATAGTGTAATTAATTATTAGTGACTCAATTCATTTTTCAATATACATGTCCAGAACATATATACACTGATTCATACATATGAATTAGTCCTGTTACTTTTAAAACGATTAGTTGGCTTTACTTAAAATGAGTGAGTAAACTTAGAGCCTTAAATTTTGTAAGCAAATGATCTACACTACAAAATTTGACTTCTAGTTGATCATTTGGAAAAGTGGCAGACGGTACATTTTTTCAATGAATCATCTGTTGAACTGCATCCCAAATTATAACAAATACTGCAGAAGACATACTGGAACCCACATGGACCCAAGATTCTCACAGAAATCAGTCAAGTTTGGTGAAGGAAAAATCATTGTTTGGGATTACATTCAGTATGGGGGGCATCTGAGAGATCTGCAGAGTGGATGGCAATATCAACAGCCTGAGGTATCAAAACATTTGTGCTGCTCATTACATCACAAACCAGAGGAGAGGGCAAATTCTTTAGCAGTATAGCACTCCTTCTCATACTTCAGCCTCCACATCAAAGTTCCTAAAAGCAAAGAAGGTCAAGGTGCTCCAGGATGGGCCAGCCCAGTCACCAGACATGAACATCATTGAGTATGTCTGGAGTAAGATGAAGGAGGAGGCATTGAAGATAAATCCAAAGAAGCTTGATGAACTCTGGGAGTCCTGCAAGAACGCTTTCTTTGCCATTACAAATGAATTTATTAATAAGTTAATTGAATCATTGCAGAGATGTATGGGTGCAGTCGTCCAAGCTTATGGGAGTCAAACACAATATTCATTCTTTTTTCCACTGCACCAAGACTTTATATTCTATATTTTACATTATTTATGTTAAGGGACAAGACTTTTGTCTAAGCAAAGTCAGACCTTACTGTCCTAATTAAATAATAAACAAATCTTGACGCTTTTAGGGTAATGAGTTTCCTCACTTTTTTAAAGTAAATAATCTTGTTATTATTGAGCGTTTTCCAACTATAACATAACATTTTAACATTGAAGACTGTATCTTTATAAATGCACTGTAAAAGTACATTCATAAAGATACAGTCTTCAATGTTAAAATGTTGTTATAGTTAGAAAACGCTCATAGTATGTTAACACAGATTAAGCACAATAACTATTTACATATAAGGCAACATAGTCCCCAAAAAACCCCATTTCAAAAAATAATGATCACTATTAAATCTTTATACTTTACTCTGTTTGAGACCACCAGATTTTACACATTTGTCAGATAGAATCATTTCAATTTAATGCAAGTTTGTATGAACACATATTCTTTTGCATATTTTAATATATATTTTAAGTACAGTTTCATATTTTATTAGATTTCTTTTTACATAAATACATCTGTTATGCTCACTTGTATATTTTATTTTTACAAAAGTTCAGCAGGCTATGTATGTTTCTAAAGCATCCTCTGAATCATTAATCACTACTCAAAATGGAACTTCCTTTGCACTCAGACTCTGATTTCTGCAACAAACCACAGCAGAATTGTCACAATCCTTGCCATCATTAATACATGCTTATTCTTAAAGCAGTGCATCTATACTTTACAAAAATTTTGAATGTGAATGTGAAGCTGCTTTGACACAATCTATATTGTATAAGCGCTATACAAATAAAGGTGAATATACTTCCGTTTATATGTTTCACAACTTCTGAATAATAATTTCATGCAATGGTGTGTTTAACCCTTATGTACTGTTGGGGATGTTTTCATTCACTCTGGGGTGATTTTGTGTCTTAATTTGGCCAAAACTTTTTCTGTGTTTCAGCTAGCAGAATCATTTTTAGTGACAAATTTTATTTTGACACATATTTTGAGAAAATGCGTTGAATAAAATAAAATAAAAAAAAAAACTAAACAATACACTCTGGCCAAATTTACTACCTTTTTGTTATGTTAGGGATGAAAACATCCACTAAATTAAACTGCTGTAAAAATGCATCAGATAAATATTGTTTTTCAATTTATTTTGCATAAATCTGTTACTCAACCTCAGTCCTGATCAAAAGTACTAAATAGCTTAGAAAATTACAGGATTATAACTCTTTAATTGCCAAATTCCTAAATGATGTAACTGATGTGGTAAAAAAAAACACAAAATGATGTATTTTCAATATTAAAAAGTAATTGTGGACTGGATTTTTTTTTTTTTACCTTTTATTAAAGTCTTGGACATGTAAAACAACATTGGCTTTGATGCATTGTTTTTCATTGATTTTCATTTTTTTCTCCCTAATTTTCTGTTGTCACCTCACAGCAAGAAGGTCGCTGGTTCGAGTCTTGGCTGGGTCAGTTGGCGTTTCTGTGTGGAGTTTGCATGTTCTCCCTATGTTCGCGTGGGTTTCCTCTGGGTGCTCCGGTTTCCCCCACACTCCAAAGACATGCAGTACAGGTAAATTGGGAAGGCTAAACTGTCCGTAGTGTATGAGTGTGAATGAGTGTGTGTGAATGCTTCCCAAAGATGGGTTGCAGCTGGAAGGGCATCTGCTGCGTAAAATCGTGCTGGATAAATTGGAGGTTCATTCCGCTGTGGTGACCCCGGATTAATAAAGGGACTAAGCCGAAAAGAAAATGATTGAATAAATAAATTTTCTGTTGTTGGCTGTTTTTGCCCCATCAACTTCCATTATAACCGTTTGATTACAAAACTATGACACCATATAATCATGCAATTTTGATTGTTGGTGGTTTTCCTTGTTGGGAAGAGGTAAAATGTGTCATTTCAGTTGGCACCATTAATCTATTAGATAGGCCTGTGCAAAAAAGGTTTCAGCATTTTATATGGAGTATAACAGCAAAAGTGTGACCTTTACACACTTACATTGATGTGTCTGAAAAAAAATCTAAATACGCATCTCAGCTCTCTCAGAAATACATGGAGTAAATAAAAACAAAGACTGTGTATTTATGCACCATCAAATGTGATTATAATAGAAGTCAATGAGGCAAAAACAGCCACAAACAGTAAATAAAAAAATTTATCTAACAATGCATTAAAGCCAATGTTGTTACTAATCATTCACATGTAACACTGTGATAAAAGGTTTAAAAAATCCAGTCCAAAATGATTTTTTATATTCAAAATATTCAAAATATGTCATTTTGTGTGTTTTTTCCACCAAATCAGTGAGAATCCAAGATGGCAGAATCCAAGATGGCGCCGAGCATGGCCGCCGTGTTGCGAGCTCCCAGCGAACTTCGTTGTGTTTTGTATGTTTTACTTGTATTTTTGTTGTTTTTCGTGCTGGATGTACACACTCTCATTGCCTACGACAGACACACACTTAGAGAAATTGGCTCCCTCGTCGCACACCGAAAACCGGACTTTGAGTTCTTCAACGACGCTCTGTTTACAAACACAACAACAGAGCCCTTTGTCTGGGCCACACAACCGAGGCGACGACGCAAACGCAGCCGGAAAAGAGGAAAGAGAGCCGGCGTCCTGGTCAGACTAAGACGCCGTGGATTTCGACCTCCGCTCCCCACCATTCTGCTGGCTAACGTTCAGTCACTGGACAACAAACTTTGCGAGCTACGGGCGCGCATTTCCTTCCAACGGGAAACAAGAAACTGCTGCATTATCTGTCTTACAGAAACCTGGCTATCTGCGGAGGTACCAGACACAGCTGCTGAACTTTCGGGCTTCTCCTTGCACCGCGCGGATAGAACGAAAGAACTCACAGGGAAAAGCAAAGGAGGAGGTGTTTGTTTCTTTATTAACAACTTATGGTGTGATGAGAGAAACATACACCCAGTTAGATCATTTTGTTCTCCTGATCTGGAATACCTTATGCTTCGGTGTCGACCATACTGGCTACCAAGGGAATTCACATCGGTCATTATTACGGCTGTTTACATCCACCCTCAAGCCAACACAGAGCAGGCGCTCAGAGAACTGTATGGGAGCATAAACGAGCAGGAAACCGCACACCCGGAGGCAGCGTTTATTGTTACAGGGGACTTTAACAACGCCAATCTCAGGAAAATCGCTCCAAAATACTTTCAACATATCACCACAAACACGCGTGGCGATCGTATTTTGGACCATTGCTACTCTCCGTTCCGGGATGCTTACAAATCCCTCCCCCGCCCACCATTTGGCAAATCAGATCACTCTTCTGTTCTGCTCTTGCCTGCTTACAGGCAGAAACTGAAACGGGAACCACCCACCCTCAGGACGTTTCAGAGCTGGTCAGACCAATCGGATTCCATACTTCAAGACTGTTTTGATGACGTTGACTGGGAGATGTTCCGGGCAGCTTCTGATGACGACATCGAAGTGTACTCAGACACAGTTACGAGCTTCATCAGGAAGTGCATAGAAGACGTGGTCCCAACAAAAACTGTCCGTATCTACCCTAACCAAAAA
>CAIGQZ010032240.1:3916838-3928299 GCA_903798205.1 Danio tinwini | reverse complement strand
GTGTGTGTGTGTGTGTGTGTGTGTGTGTGTGTGTGTGTGTGCGCGCTCTGGCTGCTCATCTTTGATGGCTGAACTTCCGCTGTGTGTTCATTAGTTCTTTAGGAGCTCTCAGTAAACACTGCCAAACACCCACTGGCTAGTGTCATCAACATTCCCCTGCATTAATACCAGTCAAGCTTAATCACTTGCAAATCTCCAGCAAAACTTTAATTGTTAGTTACTTAGTCTTTGCAATTCATTTTGGAAATTATAAAAAACAAGAGGCATCCTTAAACTGACGTGAATTTGGATTTAATTTTAATATACTAACTATAATTCGTACTGTATTAGTACTGTTTCCCAGTATTTTAATTTGTTTAAGTTCTCTCCTAACAAAGGCACTGCTGTGTGTGAGGAAGTGGACACTATAAATGACATTGACTGTAAAAGAGAAAGAGGAAATAAAAAATTGTGTTTCAAAAATAAACTTGTAAAACACAGTTGTCCAGTTAATATAAGAGCGGTAAGTCTGTATTTCAAAGATAGGGAAGCAACATTTATGTGATATAGAAAAGTATTTCAAACACAGAAGTATTTCTGAGTTCTAAGAAAGTGATTTAAAGACAGAGACATATTTCTAAAGTGCAAGACTATTTTCAGAGATTAAGACCCAATCCCAATTCTACCCCTTAGCCCTTCCCCTTACCCCTACCCCTCGTTTTGCGCGTTCATGTGAAGGGGTAGTGGTGTCCCAATTCTCTTTAGCTTGAAGGCGTAGGGCTAAGGGGAAGGGGTATACATGAAGAGTTATATATAAAGATTTTTCAGGACCACACTCGAAACCAAAGGTTAAGAAAATACGCCAGCCACAACGACAGTTTCGCTGCACCCGGAGGTAAAGATAATCTATAATCCCCAATAATAACTCCTGTACAGCAGTCCTACAACATTCTGTCACTCGCTGACACTCGAATACCCTGTCAGAAAAGTCTAGTGGCTGAGAATGAGTTTTTTACAGTGTCTGCTATAATGTTAATTTTGTTTTTTGTGTGTTTACATAGATGCATATTTTTTGCAAAGCATACACTCAGTGCATTACATAGCGGTATGACGCATGATGTGCCCCACACAGGATTTTGCTTCTTGTTTATATACACTATGAACAGCAGCTACGCTAATTATTCTCCTTATTCTGTATTTCCACCTGGGGGTACTCATCTCGAAGCCCTCAGACTATGCAGTGCCACTGATGCGATCCAAGACCAGCGACGAGATGATCCCAAGGTTTCTGGACCAGGCCGTATCCTAAGGAGCTGCTGTGGTGGTCATGGTGGAGAGCATGAGACTGATTCCTGTGATGCTCCAAGGACAGACGAGTCTTCACTGAGGTCCTTCCTGCGCCTAGACTGCAGCTCTGCACAAGACGTTTGGCCATAGCAGAAATGGTCATGCCCAACTGAGCCTGGTTTCCCTCGAGGTTGTTTAAATTCTTCACTTTCGCCAATTGGTGAAGTTTTTTTCCTTGCCGCTGTCGCCACTGGCTTGCATGGTTTGGGATCTCTAGAGCTGCGCATCGATGGAATTGCTCTTCAGTGTTTGGACTCTCAGTAGTGAACTGAGCTAAACTGAACTGAACTTAAACACTGAAAACTGAACTGACACTGTTTCAATTCACTATAAACTTCCATGTGAAGCTGCTTTGACACAATCGACATTGTATAAGCGCTATACAAATAAAGATGAATTGAATTGAATTGAATGCATATGGCCACGGTGTAAATGCACAGTATAGTTACGATCTTATTGCCACATTAAATTGTTATGATAACATAATATATGCCTTCAGTGATTTCCTGAAGATAAATACCAAAAAATAACACAACTGGAATTACTACAGCAGTCGCCATTGTCTGATCTCATATGAAGCAAGAGATTGCGATGACATGATGATGTGTGCAGGTGCTGTCCCAATTCTTAGGGGTACATTTTAGGGGAAGGGGTAGGGGTACAAAAATAGAATTGGAATTGGGCCTAAGTAGGAGTAAGGGAGATTTCAGAGAATTTTTGAGGTACAAGTATTTTTTGAAGTATTAAAATATTTTTTTTATTTTTATTTTTTTGCAGTATTTATAAAGGATAATACAATATTTCGGTCCTCCCTGGTTGGGGGTTGAACGTTGGGCTAACGACCCTCATTGTAAAAATGTGTGGCTAAATATTAACTTCGATATAAAAATAGCCCTGGGAGTACGTAATACAATATTTCAGAGATAAAGTAGTGAGATTATGGAAATATTTCAAAGACAAAGTGGCAGTTAAACTGAACACTTTATTAACATTTTGCCTGTTTATGACAGCTGCATTTTTATGACCAAAAAAGAAACACTGTGTACAATGGCAGAGTACATGGCAAGTGTTTTTTTTTTTTTTTTTTGCTAAAACTTCATCAGCAAAGTGTGGATTTACTTCACATTATAACCAACAGCGGAGACACACAGGAAATTCTACATACATATCAGTGCCAAGACATGTGGTCAGATTTTGTTTACCATTGACAACTAAAGAAGACAGCCCCAAATACTGGCCTGGCATACAAAATGCAGCATTTTTGGTCATTTTCACAGTTTTGAAACCCTTTGGAACCATTGTTATGTAAATGGTGCATTTTTTTTTTAAACACAAGGGAAAGTTTTTTTTGGCTACATAACTGCCATGTAAACATAGCCTAAGACGCCATTTTAAATCAGCAAGGCTCATTGTGTCAGGGTTTCAGGATGAGGAAAGGAGCGAGGACTTAAATGCAATGCCAAATTTGTGTTTATTAATTCATTCATTCATTTTTTTTCCAGCGACCTTCTTGCTGTGAGGCGACAGCACTACTTACTGCGCCACTGTGTCACCTGTGTTTATTAATTATAAAATAAAACAAAAGGAAAACAAAAACAACTCCAATAGGGGAAAACATAACTAAAAAGACAAACTAGAGTAGACTGGACTGGGCTGGGCTGGCAAGGAACAGGACATGACTCGATGGGAGGAACGACAACAAACTAGCACAGGATATCAGACAAGAGGGAGTTACAAGCAGAAAGAATTAATAAACAAACAGGTAAACTGAATAAACTAATAATGAGATAACAAAGAGGGTGGGAATAGACAATAGAGCACATGACATCACTACAACACGAGCCATGTGCTCATGAAAAAACGGGACTAGAACATGCAGCCAATGAGAGAACTCATTAACCATGTATTCACATGAAACAAAACACTAAAGCACGCGGCGCATGCAAACATGAACCATGTGATAAACACAACACCAACATAAGACTAAACGCAGGACACAAGTACACAATAAATAAAAACACTTACCGTGCACTCACACACAACGTGTATGTTTAATCCCAGCACCAACACGAAACCAACTAGACTGAGATGCTGGGAAAGAAACACCACGCTGCAGACAGAACAAACACAAACACCAAGATGAGAGAGCGCATCCAGAGCATGCCCAGACCTTGCCCGCCCACATCAGCAGGAGCACGCATGACCCGAGCGTGGCCAAGATGGCACTCATGCAATAAACAAAGACAGACAAGAACAGAAAAAGAGTTCTTCACCTTAAAAAACTCGAGCCAAGCACAACATACAAGACAGGACAGGACTAGTGACTGGACTCTGCCATGGAAACAAGAATTGACAAGGCTGAAGTGGCAGAATCTTGACACATTGGAGATGAGAACTGAGAAATATGACAAATATGCTTGCAGTTTGTGTTTTCACAAATCCACTAGAGGCCACCGTGTACTTTTTTGACAATTTCAAATACATTACTGGGGTACATTTTCTCACACATGCCATTTCTTATAAATCTGCCACAGGCTGCTGTGTACATTTCTGTCAATCTCTGTGTCCTCATGCGCCTCTGTGAGAGAGGCTGGTCTGACCCTCACACCTCTTCCCTAAACCCAACCAACAGTGTTTTCAAAAGCAAAAAGACCATCACAGGCGAAACTGCTTTTTTATTTTACTTTCATTTGTAGATCCATCCTTCACTCCAATCTGTGTTCCAAGTCAGGCGCTAGCATTCATGCTGAGCTACCGAGCAACCCAGTCACACCGGAAAAGCTGTCCATACGAAGGTAAGCAATCAACGGTACAGCTCTGTAGCATTAATTTTACACACAAAATACAGACATATGTCACTCGCTTTGAATGTTATCACTCGATTAAATGGACATTATCAGTGGTTATCAGCTGATAGATATGGGCCAGTAGGGGCCTTCTGCACCCCTACTGGTAGGCTCAGAAGGCTGTTATCATCCATCCACATGGTTAATCAGCTATACAAATAGAGAAGACTCCAGATCCAGATCTGTTTTTACATTACTGTGACGGTTGGGTTTAGGGTTGGGGTAGGGGTAGACGTTAATAGAATACAATTAATGGGAAATTTAATAAATAATATAAATAATTCTCATGGTTAATTAGCCATGCTAATAGAGAAGACTCCAGGTCAAATCTGTTTTTACATCTGTGACGGTTGGGTTTAGTGGTGTAACGGATCACAAATCACACGGTTTGGATCACAATGGTTTTTGTGATCAATTCACTATAAACTTCCATGTGAAGCTGCTTTGACACAATCTACATTGTTTAAGCGCTATACAAATAAAGATGAATTGAATTGAGTTTTTGAGTAATGGATTGGACCATTTTTTGGATCAGCCAAAAAGAGAGGAGACAATGTCATTTGCTTTTCATTTATACAAAAATGTTACTGCAAAAACCATTGGTTTTAACAAACAGAACTTAGAACCTGTAATTTTAATAAATATAAAAATCATGAAAAAAGGAAAATATTCAGTACAAAAATATCTTTGCTACTGTCGCTGATGATGCTAAATATATAGAAATCTAACATCTTGTACAACAGATCGTATTTATTTCCAATTAATTATTCAACAGTTCACACATAAAACTGCATGTTTCATTATAGGTGGATCATTTTGGAAAACCTATTCAGTGACATAATTTTGATGGTTGTTTGTCGCCACCCTTTGGTTACGCAATGTAATTGCTACAAAATTCACCAGCGTCAAGTTCCATTAAACAGTGATTTTAATCTTTACCATAAACATCAGTGTTTATATCTGAACTATAAACTGATTTCTCAGTACTTCTGTGTCATTTAATTGTTTGTAACAAACTGAAACAGCGTAAAAACTGAATCTCTCTCGATCAAATGCAAATTTGAATGCAGCGCTTCAAAGGATTAATATATGTAAATTACTATCATTTATCATTAATGTTGCACGAGTTTGAATTGAGATCATGATCTTTTAATGTTTAATTGTGCAGCTTTACACTGAATGCATTAATGCAGGCTAAACAAACTGGGACAGAAAACACCTTTAATTAATAGCCTAAGAAAGCTTTTAGGTCCCTCCACAACTTTTTCTGTCATTATATTTACAGGGAAGCCAAAATGCTCTCATACACATTATTTGAAAGAAGTTGGAGGCCGGCGATCTCTCTGCAATTGTTATAAATGTTGGATTAATCTACGAATTCAAAAAAGTTATTAATCCACAGGTCACATGCGTTCTGAACTGTGGTTTGTGATCCATATGGAACACGGATCATGTGTGATCCGTTACACCCCTAGTTGGATTTAGGGTTGGGGTAGGAGTAGACATTAATACAATACAAATAATGTGATAAAATAATTCTTGTTAAATTCTGGCTGCAGCCATATGTGATCTATAGCTGTAAACTGTAGATGGATGATAACAGCCTTCTGAACCTACTAGTAGGCGCAGAAGGCCTCTACTGGCCCGAATCTATTAGCTGATACCCACTGATAACGCCCATTCAATCGAGTGATATCATTCGAATTGGCTGCGTATGTACCCAAAAGCACATATTTCTCTGTGCTCAAAAATGTAACCCAGGACACATTTTCCCAATGAGCCTGTGTTGTGAATTTTAGTGATATAGAACAGTATTTAGAAAGCAGCAGTATTACAGAGACTTAAGGTCAGTATGTGATTGTTAAAGTTATATTTAAAGTTGTACAGTGAGTTGGAGATGTAGGATAGCACCCATTTAAAGGGATAATCGCACTATTAGAAGTGTGAAGGAGCAGTAGTGCTTCTAGTGTAACCCTATTAAGCCTATACTTGCAGTAAGGCTTTTTTAACCCAGTTAGTGTTTCACAGTACAGCGGCTGCATCTTAAACATTTAGAGAAAAAAGAGAGAGAGAGAGAGAGAGAGAGAGAGAGAGAGAGAGAGAGAGAGAGAGAGAGAGAGAGAGAGAGAGAGAGGCGTCTCCGTTCCATTTATTTAATTAGTCCCACTGGAATTTTTGCAGATGGTGACATCATCACATGCAGACATTTCTGTTTTATTTTTCCCCCCAAGCACAGTGTATGTCCACATCAAACCTCTCTGGCTCTCTTGCTTTGTGGTTTTCTCTCTCTGTCATTCAGTGTATTCAAGCATGCTCTAATGGTCCTGTCCTCACTCGGTTGACCAAGACTCAAACAATCATGCCATGTCAGAGAGCTCACATCATTTTGAGCAACATTTTAAGTTCAAACACAAGCTACAAACCTACACACAAAAAACAAACACACACACACGCATACACACATCTCCATTCAACTTTTGCATTGTAGACCTCATTATGACCGACAGACCAAAAGGCATCAAAGAATTTTCACCCATCACCTACAGCCTCTTTCATCTTCCTTTCCTCCTTCTATTCAGACAGGTTTTCCAGTGCTGTAACAAATGCTGCAGGCTGGTAGCTGCGCTGCTTTGTGAGCTATAAAATTAATGTGTTTGTAGTTCCACTGTTCTCCTTCCACTCTCTTTTTCTCTCTTCCCCTCAAGCAACAATCTGCATATCTGAACACAACACTGCATAAGAATGTCTAAAGATATTAATGAATCAGCGCTCACATGAGTGTTTTTTATATCTATCAGCAGTCTTTGCAATCGATGAACATTGTGCACGTTGAGAGACTCCGGGGACAAATGTGCAGTGATCAATACTGACACGTCAGGTCATGCTGGTTAATAAAAATTCATTTAGAAGTGACCTGCCTGGTTAAATATTTAGTAGTTCAGGTTTTTATACCTGACCTGACAATGTTTTTAATCTTTACAAAGATATACAAATTCAAAATCAGATGTATGGGTTCATCAAGCCTGGAGACAAGCAAACTAAATTATTTTAGGGCTGTCAAAGTTAATGCTAATTTATTTATTTAAATTGATTTACATATATAAAACTGACTGATCAGAATAATTTATAATAATTTGCATGTTTGTTTTAATAATACAATTATCTTGGTCAATATTATGTTACAGCCCATAAACCTTTAGGCTCGTTTAGCAACACAAAATACATGTAGGCTATAAGTAGGCCCACACGGAATCTGCGCGTGCAGATTTCCACAGATTTTTCGCAGATTTCCGCAGATTTTTTGCCCACCATTAATTCAGTTTATTTACTTGAGTAAAAGTGTGTAAATCTGAATTTATTCAGTTTTTAAATTACACATATTTCACATATTAAGGTTTTAGTTATGAGACTCCCATAATAATTCCGCAGAAATCTGCAGATTTTTACCAAAATTCTCTGCAGAAATTGCATTAAACGGTTGCAGATTCCATCTGACCCTAGCTATAAGTAAAAGGCTAAAGACCCAACATACAGTATAAATGAGTCACAACAACTGATGTGAAGTTCACATCGCTGCCTCGTAGCCCATTTATCTGGAATCCTCGATGATGTCACACAAATTTTGCCACCACCTATTAAAGTCCAAGATGTATCTAAGGCCCATAACTATAATGACAAAATAGCATTAAAAATGGTTTTAATAATTATTAAAGGTTTTATTACAGTACATTGTTATACTATCTTGTCTTAATAACAACAGCATTTAGTGCAGTGTTAGTATTAAATAGACCATTTCAAAGTGCAATTCCTGCTAGTTATCAAACTATTTCATAACTGTAACAAGAGGCAATTCGATCATAACTTAATGTTAAAATAAAGCTATCATAACATTATTTATCAATATGTGGCTCATTTTGGATTCTCATAAACTAGAAATTAAAAATGTAAATAGAAAATACATTGGGACGATTCTTTTTGTTTTCAGCACTCAAAATGGTCTATAAATTTAATCAATCCAATAAATAACTGTAGCATTTTCTCTTTTTTTTGACTTGCAGTTGTTGTCATTTTTTTCTGTATTCAAACGTCTATATAGATTTAAAATTATTTTGGTTTAGTTTTCAGTTATTCTATTTTAAATTATAATAATTGAAGGAGAACATTAATTGAGGGAACTAGTTACAAGTTACAATAATGTTTTTAGACTCCTGGTTTGTTTTAATTTCAGTTTACTGTAATAACCCTCGTATAATGCTTTATAAACTATATATTCATTCATTCATTCATTTTCTTGTCGGCTTAGTCCCTTTATTAATCTGGGGTCGCCACAGTGGAATGAACCGCCAACTTATCCAGCACGATTTTACGCAGCGGATGCCCCTCCAGCTGCAACCCATTTCTGGGAAGCATCCACACACTCATTCACACACATACACTACGGACAATTTAGCCTACCCAATTCACCTGTAACGCATGTCTTTGGGGGAAACCGGAGCACCCGGAGGAAACCCACGCGAACGCAGGGAGAACATGCAAACTCCACACAGAAACGCCAACTGACCCAGCCCAGCCGAGGATCGAACCTGCGAACCAGCAACGTTCTTGCTGTGAGGCGACAGCACTACCTACTGCGCCACTGCGTCACCCATAAACTATATATTTACAGTAAAATAAATAATAATTATAATAACTGAAGGAGAAAATTAATTGAGGAAACTAGCTGGAATAAAAAGTCACTATATTTAGGCAGTATATTATCTGAATCATTAATAAATTATCACAATATAATTCTTAAGTAAATATTTTCAGAATTCTTAACATGTCTTTGGTACCATTGATATATTTTTATCAAGTTATAAGAATGCTTTTAGATTCCTGGTTTCTTTTAGTTTCAGTTTACTATAATAACCCTGGTATAATGCTTCACAAACTATTTATTTACCATAAAAAATAAAGAACAATTCCATGAACGCTTTACAGTAAATCCACCTATAAACACCTTTGTTGACAACAATAACAAACAGCAGCGTTTAATGTCAAATTTTACTAATACAACAGCTGCTTATCAAAGTCATTGTGATAACTTCACCCAACATAGGCTCATTCTGAAAACATACCTTTTGTATACATTTCTGGAGATTGCAAATTATGTAGCCAGAGGTACATATGGCTGCATTTAGCCTTTAAAATGAACGCTACGGGGCGGTATGATACCGTTACTTTTCACGCTTACCAGCTGACTGCTTACCACCGTATGGGCAGCTTTCCCTCTGTTACCAGTTTGTCCAGTGACTCGCCACATACGTCAGCGGACTTGAGACACAGAGAGGCGTTGACTATGGTGACGAGTTTGAGTCTGGCAAAGAACGTTTCCAGAAAGCAGGTAAGACAAAACAAAAGCCAAAAAATTTAATAAACAAGAAAATAACACTGTGAGAATGTGGTAAAATCTGAAAACGTAATAAAAATCAACCTGCAGACAGGGATTTTCTGGATTGCTTTTGAAAACACTGTATAAACTGTATACAGTGTACCTATAGGTTGGGTTTAGTTAAGTGTGTGGGCAGGTAATTCAATGTTTTTTTTTTATAATAATTTTTTTGGGGGGTTTGCACCTTTAATGGACAGGACAGTAGAGATTGTTGACAGGAAAGCAAGTGGAGCAGAAAGAGGGAAAGGATCGTCATAGGACCACAAGGCAGGAATCAAACTCGGGTCGCCGTGAGCACTGGAGTGCATGTGTCGACACACTTACCACTACACCACTCGCACTGATGTAATTCAGTGCTTTTGAAAACACTATCGGTTGGGTTTAGGGAAGGAGGAGGGTGGGTCAATCCATTGGTCAATCAGTCAGTCAGAAGCGGCCTCTGGTGGATTTACGTGGGACGGGCATGCATGAATGGTATTCGCGAGAGAAATTAAATTTGAGAGAATATGCGAGAGAAATTTGCGGCCTCTGATGGATTTGACAAAAACAAAAACTACAAAAAATGTACCTCCTGGGCCGTATTTGATGCTATCCAGAAATGTATATAGGAACACGTTTTCAGAATGAACCTGGGTTGACTTCACCATCTATACAGTACATAATGTTTCTTTGGTGGCATTTAAATCAGCAGAATTCGACATTACCACTTCCCCAAAAAAACAATAAGCAGTGAATTAGCTTTATATTTAGCAAAAATAAATAAATCAACAGTGATTCAGAAAGAGCAAGTCAGCTTCCCAAACACATTCACTCACAGCAGCCATGTCTTTTTCCAACTGAACCCAGAACAGAAGAGAGATTCAAGAGAGACTGTCTCTGTGTCTGAAAATAGTAAAAGAAGAATCTGCTGGCATTTCTCTTAAAAAGAAGAAGCTTTTATGAGACTCCTGGGTCTTTATCAGTGTATGTGTGTGTAATCTGTGTAACCCCTACACTAAAATGCAATGTCTCGCTTGTGGGTTGATAAGATCAGTTGGTGTGTATCGGTTTACTCAAATGGCCACAAATCATGTCTGACACACTGCTGGATTTTAGACTGAAAGGAAGACATTGTGAGGGAGGGGGTGGAGAACATATCTATCCGTCTATATATTTATTTATTTATCATTATTTTTTCTTTCAATATTTTTTTTTTCGACTGATAGGTGTTTGTGGCCAGTGTGGCTGGCAGAGACAGCACTGGTGAAAATAATGACCACGAGTTGGCATCCGCTCTGTGTCATGTGACAGATTCTGTCAGGTAACGGGCATCTGATGAAGATCTGAGTTAGGAAAGGGAGCCTCGCTTTCTGTGCCAGCGGACCGAACAGGTGGTCAAACCTGGCCAGCAATAAAAATGATGGTTTACATCAGCCATTTAATCCCACCCACACACACCTGATCTCAATCACACACTGGCACTGCAAATGACAACCAATTAAGAATGAGAAAAGTGCTGCCAGGACACCAGACAGGAGGGCAGAGCCGGAGGAAGAGGAAAGAAGATCCTGGAGAGCAGAACGGAGGACTTACTAATGAAGTCTCGCTTCGAGAAATACTCATTAGGACTCAACGTGTCAGGCAGTACACTTGAAACAAGCACAGCAAGTTATAGTGAACTAAATAAACATGAATGATTATACATAACATGAATGCATACAGACAGACAAATAGACAGATAGATCATTTTACAGTATAAATGGTTCTTTTGCCAATGTTGCTAAATAAAATAAAATAAAATAAAATAAAATAAAATAAAATAAAATAAAATAAAATAAAATAAAATAAAATAAAATAAAATAAAATAAAATAAAATAAA
>CAIGQZ010032240.1:3900433-3910939 GCA_903798205.1 Danio tinwini | reverse complement strand
CAAGATAAGACCAGAGGAAAAGAGACAATATAAGATGAGAAGAAAAGTGACAAAAGACAAGATAAGACTAGAGGAAACCAGAGATTAAGTGAAAAGATACAACAATGATGGGGAAATGAGAAAAGATGAGACAAGATGGGAGGAAAAGAGACAAGAGAAGATGAGAAGAAAAGAGACAACAGGCAAGATAAGACCAGAGAAAAAGAGACAAAATAATACCAGCAGAAAGTAGATAAGAAGAGATGAGAAGAAAAGAGACAAGAGACAAGATAAGACCAGAGGAAAACAGAGATGAAGTGAAAAGATACAACAATGATGGGGGAAATGAGAAAAGATGAGACAAGATGAGAGGAAAAGAGACAAGAGGAGATGAGGAAAATAAACAAGAGGGAAGATAAGACAAGAGGAAAAGGGAAAAGATAAGATGAGGAAAAAAATAGACAACATAAGATAAGAAGAAAAGAGAAAAGACGAGACAAAGTGAGAGGAAAATAGACAAGAGGCAAGATAAGACCAGAGGAAAAGAGACAATATAAGATGAGAAGAAAAGAGACAAAAGACAAGATAAGACCAGAGGAAAGCAGAGATTAAGTGAAAAGATACAACAATAATGGGGAAATGAAAAAAGATGAGAGGAAAAGAGACAAGAGGAGATGAGAGGAAAAGAGACAAGAGGAGATGAGAAGAAAAGAGACAAGAGGAGATGAGAGGAAAAGAGACAAGAGGAGATGAGAGGAAAAGAGACAATAGGCAAGATAAGACCAGAGGAAAAGAGCCAAAATAATACCAGAAGAATATAGATAAGAAGAGATGAGAAGAAAAGAGACAAGAGACAAGAAAAGACCAGAGGAAAACAGACAAGATAAGATGAATGGTAAAGAGACAAGAATAGGAAAGAGATGAGAAGAGACAAGAAGAGTTGATTATAAAAGAGACAAGATAAGACAGGAGGAAAAGAGGCTAGATAAAATGAGAGGTAAAAAAACTAAATAAAAAGAGATGAAAGGAAAAGATACAAAAATGATGGTGGAAATGAGAAAAGATGAGACAAGATTAGAGGAAAAGAGACAAGAGGAGATGAGCGGTAGAGAGACAAGTGGCAAGATAAGACAAGAAAAAATAAAAAAATATAAGACTAGAAGAAAAGACACAACATAAGATGAGAAGAAAAGAGAAAACAGATAATGAGAGGAAAAGAGACAAAAGGCAAAAAGATACAAAAAAGATGGGGGGAATGAGAAAAGACGAGACAAGGTAAGAGGAAAAGACACAAGAGGAGATGAAAGGAGAGGAAAGAGGCAAGATAAGATCAGAGGAAAAGAGACATGACAAGATGAGGGGACATAAGACAAGAGTCAAGAAAAGACCACTGGAAAACCGATGAGATGAGATGAGATGAGATGAGATGAGATGAGATGAGATGAGAGGACAAAAAAGAGGACAGATTAAGAGAAAAGAGAAAATAAGAGGAAAATAGACAAGATATGATGAGAGGTAAAAAGACAAAAAGAGATGAAAGGAAAAAATACAAAAAAATGATGGGGGAAATGAGAAAAGAAGAGAGAAGATGAAAAGTGGCAAGAGGAGATGAGAGGAAAAGAGACAAGAGGCAAAATAAGACAAGAGACAAAAGCCAAGATAAGACAAGAGGAAAAGAAAAAAGATAATATGAGAAGAAAAGAGACAACATAAGATGAGAGGAAAAGAGAAAAGAGACGATGAAAGGAAAAGAGACAATAGGCAAGATAAGACCAGAGGAAAGGAGACAAGATAATACAGTACAAGAAGAAAAAGGTTAGAAGAGATGAGAAGAAAAGAGACAAGAGACAAGATAAGATCAGAGTAAAAGAGAAAAGAGTATATGAGAGGAAAAGAGAAAAGATACTAAGTAAAAGCAGAGGAAAAAAGACAAGATAAAATTAGATGTAAAGAGACAAAAGAGATAAGAGGAAAAGATACAAAAAAGATGGGGGAATGTGAAAATATGAGACAATGTGAGAGGAAAAGAGACAAGATAATAATATGAGAAGAAAAGAAAGAAGAAGAGATGAGAAGAAAAGAGACAAAAAGTGATGATGGGAAATGAGACAAGAAGAGATGAGATCAGAGAAAAATAAATGAGATGACAGGAAAAGGGACAAGAGGAGACAGGAGTAAAGGAGACAGGAAGAGATGAGAGGAAAAGTGACAATATTCAAGATAAGAAGAGAGGAAAAGAGACAAGAGGAGATTAAAGAAAAACAGACAATAGGAGCTGAGAGGAAAAGAGACAAGAGGAGATGAGAGGAAAAGAGACAAGAGGAGATGAGAGGAAAAGAGGCAAGGTTCAAAATAAGAAGAGAGGAAGAGACAAAATAAGAAAAAAGACTGATAAGGGAAAAGAGCCTAGAAGGGATGAGATGAGATGTAAGGAAAAGAGAAACAAGATGAGATTATTCATTTATTCATTTTTTTTCCGCTTAGTCCCTTTATTAATCTGGGGTCACCACAGCGGAATGAACCGCCAACTTATCCAGAATATGTTTTATGCAGCGGATGCCCTTCCAGCCACAACCCAACACAGGGAAACACCCATACACTCTTGCATTGACACAGATACACTAGGGAAAATTTTGCTTATTCAATTCACCTGTAGTGCTGGTCTATGGACTGTGGGGGAAACCAGAGCACCGGGAGAAAACCCACGTGAACACGTTGAGAACATGCAAACTTCACACAAACTGACCCAGCCAGGGTTCGAACCAGCGACCTTCTTGCTGTGAGGCAATTGTGCTACCCACTGTGCCACCGTGACACTCTTAAATTGAGATTATATGAGAAAAAAATGAGAGGAGACAGAAGGAAAAGAGAAAAGACGAGATGAGAAGACAAGAGATAAAAGGAGAGCAAAAGGGACAAGTGGAGATGAGATGAGACATTAAGAGAGTAGACAAGACAAGTGACAGTGATGGGATTTTATATAAGAGGAATCAAGCCAAAAGAAAAGGAGAAAACATTAAAAGAAACGAGAGGAGAGGACAGATGTAGATGAAGAACAAGAGGATTTATGTCAGGAGGAGACACAATGAGAGGAAATGAGTTGAAAGGATAGGAAACAAGAGGAGGACAGTGTGCAAATGAAAATAAGATGCAAGAGATTCAATGAGGAGAGTGAACAAGCGGTTATTAAGATATTTAGTTATTTTATTTATTAATTAAGTTATTTTGAATAATGAAAAAGTTATTTAAAAGCTATAATCTTCACACAAGGTGCCTGATAAAACATGAGAGATCAAACAGTGATGTACAAGAGGCTTTAACCATATCTGTTTTGAAGGGATGTCTCTCTCTCTCTAACCCACATACAGTAACACTCCCTGTAATCAACCTCAGGAGGATTTCATGAACCATTTTTCTTGACAAGCACAAGTTTAGAAGCGAGCAGTACTGTTTCCTCCTTAATAAGCTCTGCCTCAGCACTAAAACACTTAGATGGTGCCAAAAGCACAAACCAAGTCCATGAAGCTGAATGAGTTTTTACACCGTTTCATCAATGTGTTTTAGTGACGTTTCAATTACTTTTCCATTCATTCATGTAGAATGGATAAGGAATCCTTCAGTTTGCTTTAATAGATTTTTTATTAATACACTAACTAATGTAACTTATATATTGTGGAATATCTTCACTAAGTGGACACTAAGCCTCTACACTAACAAACTGAAATATTTCAAAGCATATTATAACTATAGAAATGTATATTTACCCCCCAGAATTGCATTCAATTGCATAGTTGTTTTTAAATATAATTGTATATAAATGGTTTATATTTTAAAATATGCACATATTATTTCATCAATATTGTGTATGATACTTGAGTAAGAAACCTTTTGCACATGGATTATCTCATACCTCACCATTCATAAATGAAAATGTACATATTCTGACTCATTTTAAAGGTTCCTATACTGCTGAGACGCTGGACAACAGAGTTGATGATCCACATTCAGTTTGATAAATAGAGAATGGTCAGACATGCAATGGTCAATCACAGGAGCAAACAGGTACATACAAAAAAATCCAAAAGTGTAGTCAAAGTCACAGGCGAGTGGTCAGTGAGCGGCAAAAAATCTATATAAAGGGTAAACTAGACAAGATTCAAAACAGAAAAACAAACAGAGAAAAACGCTTCTTAATGTTCATGGAGTTACAGCTGTGTCTGTGTGAATGTTCGGATAATTGTCAGCTGCTGCAGGAGTTGATGGGTGCCAAGAGTTCTGGGAGATGTAGTTCGTTTGGAATACCAGAAGTAATCTCCAGCAGAGAAAACACTGCTGGTGATGACTTAATTTAAAATTCTAAGGCAGCTTAAGTTGCTTGACAATTTTATGTTCACTCAAAATAGTACCTTTTAGGGTACAAGTGGCCTGTCACTGGGGTGGTACCCTTTTGTACCTCTATTTAGAGGAACAAAGATATTTAGGTATTTAGAGGTATTTTGTACCCAAATGATACTTAATAAAGATAGGCTATAAAGGCTATCAAGATACTTTCCAAATATGTACCTATAAAATGTATCTTTCAAATCTAATCAATTTCTCACTGTACCTTGTTTTGTGACAGTGTTGATTCAACTTTTTTTTACATTGTAGTTTTGTTTTAGTAATCTCATACAACAGGTTTCCAGACTGGTATTTTTTTTTTTCATATACACATTTTACATTCTCAAAGAACCTCAACCTCAAAGAACCTCATGTTGTGATTGGTCTACCAATAAAAGTGTGCACAGCCGTATCTAAATTTCAAATCTGGAGGCTTTCTCAATACTCCACAATTACAGACTATGCACTGTAGGACATATTGAATTTACCATATCTATTTGGAGTGTGCATGTGTTTGCTGGTTTTTGCCTGTACACTTTGTGGTGTCAAATGGTTTTATAGCTGACGGGTCTTTGCCAAGCACCGACATTTCTGACAATTTATAAATATGTATTCATGGATACAATGGTGCATTTAGACTTGTCACCTTTAAAAACACTGGAGTTTTCAAATCAGTTACTCGTCTATTTAGATCAGTTTTGGAAGTGAAAATGCAATCTTTGATGACTCTTCAGCAGCTAATTCTTTCAACTTTGCAAACCTTTTATATCCACAAACAGCTGCATCAAACACTGCATGAAATGTAATTTTTCAATAAAGCACTTTAGATATTAGATGCACTTTAAAACCCAGTCAGCAGAGACAAAGAAACGAGCACAGCGATTGTTTAACAGTATGCACACATGCATACAAAAGATAGACTGAAGCATTGAAGATAAAGTGCCAAGTGAAGAGGTGCTCGGGTACTTAAGAAACACTCTACTGTTAGTGAATTAAATCATTACTTGATATCTTATTGTGGTGCCAATATACACAACACAACCCATATACTCTAGAAAATAAAAGTTCATCATTGGCATTGATGATTCCATTAGAACCTTTCTATTTCAAAAATTTTTGAAAAATACAGAATTTTTTTAGGTTGAAAACCCTTTATTTTAAGACTACATTTTGGCAATACTCTTTCTCATTTTATTATATGTTTTATACATGTAAAGCCCATGCAGAATGAGTTTTCTAGTTCTGCTTCTGGTTTAGTAGTAAGCATGATTGTAATTGGTCTGCTGTGCTGAAGTGGAGGTCGAGCTTTTTGATTGGCTGGCTAATTTGACAAGGAATCTCTCATGAGCCTCACAAATGAGGTGTCTGATTTTGCACAGCTTGAAAGATTGGAAATAAGAAAGCTTTATTCCAGACCTATTGAGCATGCTGTCTAATCTCAACATTTTTTAATAACAAACCTTATACTTTAACTACTGTGAATGAGATTATATTTCTCTTTTAGAAGTGTATGTATAGTTCTGTTACTCTTTATGCTGTGTTGGTCCTATTATTTCTAAATATTCACATCACATTTGCCTTTATTAATATTTTCTTTGCATATCTGGGACACTGAATAGATGGTAGGGAGTAAATATTTTAATGACATCTACAGAGAAATGTGTGTGGAGGTCAAAATGAGCATGTCACACACACACACATACATAAAACACAAAACCCTTCTTAGACTTTCTTCTTTACTTAAATAAACATGTTTTATACACAATGTTTTAATAAATTTTATATCTAAACAGTTTTTAAATTGAATGCATTTTTTTAGCAAAATATCTACTTGAACTTGGACGATAGATTCGTCATATCATATTTCATATGTTGTACATAGCATCTGTACAGTATGCATACTTCATACACATTCAATTACTCATTCATTAGATCATTCATTTTCCTTCGGCTTAGTCCCTTTATTCATCAGGGGTCGCCACAGCGGAATGAACCGCCAACTTTTCCAGCATATGTTTTACACAGTGTATGCCCTTCCAGCTGCAACCCAGAACTGGTAAACACCCGTACACTCTCATTCGTGCACACATACACTATGGCAAATTTAGTTCATTCAATTCACCAAAAACGCATGTCTTTGGACTGTGGGTGAAACCGGAGCACCTGGAGGAAACCCACACAAACACAGGGCGAACATGCAAAATTCACACAGAAATCCCAAGTCGGGATTCGAACCAGCGATATTCTTGCTGTGAGGTGACAGTGCTAACCACTGAGCCACCGTGTCACCATTTATTTACTCGGAAATGCAAAAAACATGCATTGTTACTAGCAGTTTGCATGTTCTGCAACAGCGCTCAAAGATCTGCCTCTGTGTTAAAGTAAATAATCACCCATAAATCTGTCCCCAGTAATCCGTCCTTTCATCTGCTCCCACCAGTACATCACCAACAGCAGAACAGCAGCCTGATCCAAATTCTCCCCTGCTTCTTTTCACACCACACGCATCAGCGTTAGTCAAACAGGAAGAACAAAATCTGTGAAAAGCTAGAACTTCAGTAACCTCTCACCTTGCACAGCCGAGTTTTATTAAAGGTGCAGTAGGTGATTGTCTTCAGAAACATTTTTGTTGTGCTTATTGAAAGTCTCTTCACATTCCAATAATAATGATTTAAGTAAATGATCTAAATGTATTTATATGTATTTTTGTATTTTGGGTAAGGCATAAGACAAAAAAATGTTCATCCAATTTTGTCCAATTTTGTTATCCAGAATAAACCACAACTCCCAATATTGTCGGGCCAACAATTCTCATAATTCTGATAAGTAGCCCAAACTGTCTGTCGACAAATGTAGATTTGTACAGCTACGCACCTCTGTTCACACAGATCTGCTATTTGCGTGTACACACGTGCCACGCGTTCATGTGCACAGTACATGACATGAGAGAGTGACAGGGGTAAAAACAACTGCTGAATCAAAACTTTTACAAATCCTGAATTATATTGGAGATACTTTTGCACACCGGAGGAAGGATGACAGCATGGTTGAGGTGTTTCTTTTAGACAGGTAATGTGTTTTAAAACTATTTTAGTCACGCAAAGCTGAAGTACATTTTGTTGTTATAAATGGGTTATATGCAGAGAAGTGTCGTTCAGCCACTGAAATCTTCAGCGAAAAATTGATGTGACTGTTTTCAATTTCATAAAGTGTGTTTTACAGCATCAATAATGTAGATTTTTATTTAGTTTAACAACAAAACCTAAGTTTTCCGTCTAGCCTGCTTTACCGAAGTGAAGTTGCTTTTTTATTCACATCACTTCGGTTCATTTTTGAACAATGACAACCTCTGAAGCGCTTCCTATATTGTTTACCATGCTACTCTGAATATTCACTCTGAAATAGCATGTAAGTATGGCTTAGTGATAAGTGTAATTCCTGCACGCCGCCGGCCAAGCACTAAGCAGAGTCACTTTAGGACAGCATGTGAGATCGCCTGATTTCTGGGACTGGCACTTTTAGCTTAGCTTAGCTTAGCATAGATCATTGAATTGGATTAGACCATTAGCATTCCAAACAAAAATGATCAAAGAGGTTTGATTATTTTCTTATTTAAAGCTTGACTCTTCTGTGATTACATTTTGCACTAGGACCAATGGAAAATGAAAAGTTGCTATTTTCTAGGCCGATATGGCTAGGAACTATTCTCGGATTCTGGCATAATAATCAATGAACTCTGCTGTTGTACAATGGCTGCAGCAGGTGGAATAATATTGCGCAGCCCCTGAAAATAATCCCAAGGTAACTTCCAGCATGACCATCTGCTTGCACAGGAAGCATGTGGCAGTCACAGTGCGCAATATCATTTCAATATTCTTTAAAATATTTAATTTTGTATTCAGCAAAAAATAAATAAAATTTGGGGTGAACTATCCCCTTAAATTTGCTTTCAGTAATGCATGGACTCAATAAAGCTTTTTTGCAGCTCTATCCACATGCACTGCGTATCACTCTCTAGCTGTTAATTATCATGCTGCGTCAACCAGGTTTGATTCAGACTCTCTCTCTCTCTTTTTATGCCCATCTTTCTCTCTCTCATGCTCTACCAGTAGGAACCTTTGACACTGGAGTTTGGTTAATTACCTGTGTTATGGCCTGGTCCGTCTGCCCTCCTGCCTGCTGAGAGCTTATGAGATCCTCACTGCAGCTCTCTGAAGCCGGCGAACACTGCTGGCTTTTATTACTGCCACTAATAATGTCTCTGCTATAATACTTAATGAAACTGTGTGCACGAGACTAAATCTTCTTCATACTAATTTTATAGGCGTGGCTGCGAAGTGAGGCACTGTGGGCAAAAAACAGGCTTTTCATAAATGCTTTTCTAATGTAAAGAAAATATCCACTATTAAGTGTTTCTTTTGGTACATTGTCATGCTGTAGTATATATATATATATATATATATATATATATATATATATATATATATACCCTTCTGTATTATTCTGCCCATATAGAAGGACAGTGGATCAATAAACTCACTACAGTTTGACAAATATTGCTGTTGGACAACATAATGTACTTTTGAGGCTTTTTTAGGCTAGATTGCTGTTGTTTAGTTTATAACTATGCAGTTTATTTATAAGGAAAGTGTCTATTTTATATTTATAATATAATATTTATAATTTCTGAGAGACAGCTCCTTGGCATATGTATGTATGTATATTTATTATTATTATTATTATTATCATTATTATTATTATTTCCTCCTGGTTTAGTGTTTCTTGAATTCTGGAGCGATAAAAAGAGATTCTTATAATCCTCTCTGTAAAACAAATCGTCGACTCTAATATGTCAAAAAGAAGCAATAACTTACAAACTGACTTCATACTGTACAATATTCAGATTTCTATATTGTTGAAATCTTATATCTTATATAATATGAAATCGTATTTCTATATTTAATAATACAATGCCTCACTTGCATATTTAAATCTAAAATTTGGAAAAATGTATAGTAATTTAAAAAACTTTTAATACAAAAATGTATTATTGATGAAATAAATCAACTGAGGAAGTACTATGATAATTTTTTTCATTTTGTGATTAATTTTGTTACCTATTCACCAATGTCTTGCCTTAAAGAAGAGAGACCCTCACACATTAAAAGGATACCCCAAAATAAAAATGGAAATCAATGAAATGTCTTCTTTTGTGTTTAACAGACGAAAGATTTGGAACAAGACAGAATTAAAATTTTTTGGCTGAACTATCCCTTTAACCAGGGGTCCTTGCTAAGTCTTTTGAATAATTCCTGCCACACTCCTGCTATGCATGATGAATCACACAATTTTGTAAGATACTGTACTCATTCCTCCACACAGATATATTCGATCATATGGGAGTGAGTTAATAAGGGAGGGAAAGTGAGATCAAGGAAGATGTGGCTCTCTGGTTCCAGACTCCAGAGTCTCATTAGAACAGAGGAGAGTCAAAGCGACATCAGAAACAGCCCACATCCCTCTATGAAATAATTTGGGCTGTAGTAATTAATGTGACTTTTGTGCAACCCCTGCAGCTGTCACTTCCAATAACAGGAATTGGCATTAGATTGTCATGGAGAGGAGGTTTATAGTGTTTTGTCTGAGTCTGAACTGTTTAATTTATTCATGTTGATCATTAAGGCTGATCTAATGGCGGAAATGTGAAAAAAAGCATTCTGCCAGTTCCTTTCCTGTGGCATCCAAGGTGTTTATATCACCATAAACATTAGGAAAAAAATCTGCTGATGGAATATAGTATCAGGAAATCCTGTTATGATCAGTTTTTGATAATAACATGACCAGCCCAAGCTCTTTAGAAATAAGTGCCTCAGCTTACTTTTTTGCAAAAAGTAAAATACTTTGTGGACGTCACGGTGGAGCAGTGGGTAGCACGATCACCTCACAGCAAGAAGGATGCTGGTTTGAGCCCCAGCTGGGTCAGTTGACATTTCTGTGTTGAGTTTGCATGTTGTTTGCATGGGTTTTCTCCAGGTGCTTCGGTTTCCACCACAGTCCAAAGACATGCGGTACAGGTGAACTGAATAAGCTAAATTGGCCATAGTGTGTGTGTGTGTGTGTGTGTGTGTGTGTGTGTGTGTGTGTGTG
>CAIGQZ010032240.1:3868957-3884959 GCA_903798205.1 Danio tinwini | reverse complement strand
ACACACACACACACACACACACACACACACACACACACACGACGAAACAACAGCAGTTCTGAAATGAAACAGACAATCTTTAAACTTGAAGAAAGATGCAGGAGGCAGCTGCAAAGCTTCCATTCACACTTCTGCCAATATCCTCGTCTTTTTCCATTTCCGGTGTTTGTGCAGGAGAATCAAGAGCTTTACGCAGTAAGCATACGAGAGAAAAGGCTGAAATAAACACACAGTGGCACACAGACACTCGGGGAAGGATTCCACAGCAGCCTCTGTTTTCATTTCTGAGCTGCTTATCCGTTTCTGAGTTTCTGATCCTGTGATCTGAAAGCTTCTCTGCAGCCTTTCAGCTCCTCCACTGTTGGGATGTTTGGCTGATGCTTCAGTATAATCTAATCTCAAACATCGTGCAGAAACACAAAAACAACAGCCACTGCCAGAACAGCAATTCAAGACAATCTCACAAGTGTCTGGCTGGAGAACGCAAAACCTCTCGCAAACATTCAAAAACAATCTCACCTCTGCGTAAACAACACACACACACACACCAAAGGAAGTGCAAGGTTTTATTTATCCCCTGCATCCTTTAGATTTTTCTGGAAACTCAGCAACTCATTAATAACTCAAACCAACATGCTGGAAGCAGAAAGGGCAATTTGTCTATTCAAAGCGAGATATATGAACATCATACAGAACTTGAAGATGGTTCATTTTAATGAATCCATTCACAAAACCAATCTAAGGGATTTTTTGGGACAAACTGGATGCTTGAATAGATGAATCAGGTTCTTCAATTCAATGTACTGATTCAGTGATTCAATCACAGCAGAAAAGATCTGAACTGAATCTAACTGAACCTAAGCAAACTAAATTCAAATGACCTAAACAGAACTGAACTAAACAGAGCTGAACTAACAAGAACAGAACCAAATAGAATTTATGGTGCATTTCAAATGATATACATCACATTTTAAAAGGGCAATTCGGAGTGAAACTCACTGTAAAAAATGCTGGATTTCAAACAATCGATTTAAGTCAACTTACTAGTTTCTACAAATTGAAGTAGATTGAACATAAAACAATTAAGTTCTCCCCACAAAATCAGCTCATTTTAAATGAGTAGTTTGAACAAGCAACAAAAAAGATTGTCTCAATCCAAACCAAAGTTCTTAAAACTGGTTACTTTTAATGGCCCTTTATAATGAAGTATATGGAAGGGTACAACTGATGGATACTATAGTCTCCCATGATCTTTTGCACAGGGAAGTAGATTGGTGTTGCATGCTACATTCCATTCAGAAGGGCTCATCTTTATGCCCTAATCCCTCCTAAGCTGTCACTCCAGAGGGTAAAACCTTCGAAGGAATTAGGGCATAGGGATAAGCCCTTCCAAGTGGAATGCATGGCCAATCTACCTGAACTGAACTGAAATGAACAGAACTGAGCCTGACCAAATTATGGAGCCAAATCACCCTAAAAAATAATACATTTACAAAATTAAATTCATACATGCACAACACAATTAGTTTAGAATTACGAATTGGATTTGTATGTTGATGAATCAAGCTTTGAATTTACGAATTGGATGTGTATTTATGAATGTTTTTTTGAATTGACAAATTGCATTTGTGTATTTATGAATGTTGTTTTGAATTGACGAATTGAATTTGTGTGGTTTTTAAATAGTATTTTGAGTTTATGAATTGGATTCGTCTGTTTATGAATTGTGGTTTGAATTTACAAATTGGATTTGTGTATTTATGTGTTATGATCACCAGCGATCTAGCGGCTGAAGATCGCTAAAAGACAAAAAAATCTGCCATTTACGGATTACTATATGCACCACACACACACAATCGGTTTCTAATCCTGCCTGATTGCATTCACACACCCGGAGGATCATTACGAACTGATTGCATGAACTATAAAACAGCTCAAACACACACAATGTTGCTGAGTCTTGTTGAACTGTTTGTGAAACATTACAACGTGTTTTTCTTTGCCTTGTCTTGACGTGTTTGAACCTAGCCTTGTTTTTTTTGTTTATTCCTGTCTGCTGCCTGCCGTCTGACCTCTTGCCTGTTACTTTGACTACGATTCTTGATGGCCTGTATACATCTGTTTGCTCCTGTATTGACTGTTGCTTGCCTGACCATTCCATTTAATAAACCCTGCGTTTGGATCCGCACTCGCTGTAGTCAGCGTCTACTTTAATGTGACATTATGAATGGTGATTTGAATTGATGAATTGTATTTGTGTATTTTTAAATAGTTTTTTTGGATTTACAAATTGGATTTGTGTATTTTTGAATTGTTTCGAATTTTCTAATTAGATTTTGAGAATGTGAATTGTGTTGTGGATCTATGAACTGTATTTTGTAAATGCTTTATTTTTGCTACCCATCTGGCTGCATATTCAATCTGAATCGTATTCAACACAGCTTAACTGAATGTGCTAAAAATGAATTGAACTAAACATGACTGATCTGAATCTAAAGCTAAATTAATTAAACAAGAAAAATGCTAATACATTAATAATACAAAAAAATAACTAATACAATGAATAATGCTAATTTTAAAAATCATGTTTTCCTCAGAAGTCAAGCAACAAGACATGATAATCAAAACTTGGAAATGGGAAAAAAGAAACACAATGCCATTAGACACTCAGCTCTTTTAGTTTTTAAAGAGCTGTAATATGGTAAATGCCACTCTAGTGCTCCATGTTGTGAGACGTCACCTTAGAACATCAAGAACCCTGTCCTTGCAAAAATTGCTCCAATATAAACAAAATCAGCTGGAAGCGAAGCTGCCAATAGCAGCCGCATGGGAGGAAAGAACTTCTGATTGTCTTTCAAGGACATTGTTCAACCTACATCTGACAGATCTCACACAGCTGAGGGCACAAACCTATCTCCATTTCATCAGCCGGCTTGCTTTTTCTGATCATATGTTTAACCCGCATGTCAGCCTCAATCTTAAAGAACCCAACCAAACTGCTCTCTCAAAACAGTGTATCAGAAATCTCATATTCACAAAAACAGCAGTTTCCTCGCCAGCTGAACCTGGTGAATTATGGAACAATTCACAGAGCAGCACTCCTTATTTCCACTCTTATTAGTGTTATTAGATGCTTCGATGACCTTCTCACATTAAATCAAACAAAGAGTTCATCATTTTCAGAGCTCTGAACCCAAAGGGAATGATTTCAACAATGGAACCACAAACTCAATTCCCTCCAAGGCGTCTTAAAGGAAAGAACAAGGCAAGCCTCTGATCTCAAACCATTTAATTTATTTCCATATTCAAGTGTGTTTTTGCATTCTAAGGATTATTGGAATGCAAGTCCATTCCCACAGAAATTCGTGTTTGTGTGTTGAAGGTGTCCTTAAGCGGGGTAAACAGAAGAGGATAGCAGAAGACTTGTCCTGAAGCCAGTTGATGGTACTTTCGCATTCAGCAGATGTTCTTCATGGTGTTTGTTGACAGGATTATAAATGTGTAGCTTTTGCTAGCCTGTCTGTAACAAACACATCAAACCAATATTGAACACAGTACTGTTACTGACCAATCCTAAAACCAAACCGACTCTAGCATCACAATTCCAAACTTATAATCCCCACTTAAAAGCATTATAATGTTTATGTTTAGATTTCTGCATCTCAAATAAGATCTCAAATAATATACAGATTCTAGAAAGGAGCCATTATTTATGAACCAAACCGAACAGAAATTACCTGAACCTAATTTGCACTAAATTCATTTAACCAAAACAGAATGTAATCTAACTGAACTAGGCTGCATTTCCCAAAAGCATTGTAAACCTAGATGACAAAAATGGTCATGGGATTATAATGTTACGGTCTGTTTTCCGTGAAATTCTTTGTAGATCTACAAGTTCTCTGGATTAATTGTTTAAGCCCTTATTGGATCTTAAGGAGACAAAGAAGGTCACCTGCAAGACAATGGGCAGATAACATTTTTTAAGTTTATTCTTTGATTATACTTTAATGTTTGGTTGTATTTTATTGTACACTGTATTACGCAACATAGGCTCATTCTGAAACGTAGCCCTATATACATTTCTGGAGATGGCGAATTATGTAGCCAGAAGTACGTGTGGCTACATACATTTTGAAAATACTATTGGTTGGGTTTACGGAAGGAGAAGGGTGAGTCAGTCTATCACTCAGTCATTCAGTAAAAATGTACACAGCGGCCTCTGGTGGATTTGCAAAAACAAAAACTGCAAGAAAAAAAAAACATAGTTCCTGGGTTGTATTTGGTGCTCTCCAGAAATGTATATAGGGGTACATTTTCAGAATAAGCCTGGGTTGGTATTACTCTATTTTTAATGAAATTATTGTCACACTGGTGACAAGTTTATCTTTTCACAATATTTATTCAACGTAAAGTCAATAATCACACAAGGAGTATAGCAGGCTGATGTGTGTGTACTTGTGCTCTTCGCTAATGGTATAGTGGGAATCAACAATGGATGTAAACCAGCTCGCTAGCAGTTAGCTCGCTGTAAACACAACAGGTGAGTATCTAGAAACACACAGTTCATCAAGTAGATCATATATCTTCGGGTAAACACAACACAAGTGTAAGCACTCCTTGTTCACAGTGTGAAGGATTGTGAAGCATAGTAAACAATCATTCATTGGTGTGGATAAAGCACACGGTTCATGTGAGTGAATACAGATCGTCCAGTGAATACCACATAAGTAATATCACTTCCCTTTATTAGTGTGAGAAACTCGAAGATTCATAAGGAATATCCATGGAAGAAGAGGAGAAGACGAAGGAGCGTGAAAGAGGACAACCATCTGACTTCAATACCGGCCCAGGAATGAAGGGATGAGGTGAGCTTATGTGGTGTCCTGATGAGGAAGAACAGGTGCAGGTGATTGGAGAGGGAGAATGGTGATTGGGAGAGTATGAATGAGCCATGGGTGTGACAATTATAACATGTAAATAACATAAATAATTAAAAGAGTAAATAAACAAACAAAAATAATACACATCTAAATAAAATAACAGAACAAAAATGAATAAAATACTTAGGAAATATGTTTAAAAGAGAAAAAGTTATATATATTCTAATTATTATATTTATTTTTGTATTGCACAGATGTGCATGAAAACCATCCATCCGTTGAGCATTGCTTATGCATAACCTTATGTTCTTCAACCTTAACAGTTTTTTTTCAGCGATTTAACCAGAGCAACCTAATTCACATAAGATGACAGTCATTGGGTTAAATAACTCAATAAATGTATAAGGTTATATTTCAGCACTTTGGAAATGGACAGCGACTCATAAGTAGCACAAAGAACAAGTTCTGTCACGATCATGCTACATTCATTTTTTGGAATTGAAAAGAGCATTTTTAACCTTGGACATACAGTACAGAACTAAGATCCATCATTATTACCCATCCCTGAACTTAAGCAGACTAAATGAATGCAAATGAACTAAACACAATTGAAAATAACTGATTTAACTGAATGCATCTGAAGCAAATGTTACTGAAGGGAACTCAACACAACTGATCTGAATCTAAACTAAACTAAAAAAAAAAAAACATGAGTTAAAAAGCAAAAGCCAATCATTCAAACAAACTTCCATTTTCCTTAAAAGTCTGGCAGCAAGACTTGAACAGCAGCATATGATGAAAAACAAAGGGAAAAGAAGTAGTCATTCTAAACAAAAAGCAGAATTACAATAGAAAGTATTCATATAATACATTTATTTATATATTTCATTATCAATAAATGCATAATGACACATATACAGTAATAAATGCAGATACCAACAAACACCTTTACAAAAATGCTCTGCAGTGTGTACAGAATCAAGCTTTAGAACTATTTTATATTGACATTTTAATGTACATCAGTGTTTGATGCAAGAAACCAAAGAAACAAAGTAAATAAGCTTACCACAATGTCAATAACTTTCAGGAGTAAATTGTATTTATTATATACACAAAGGTTACACGCACAATCTTTATGGAATTTACTACCATATATAAATAGAGTTGCCACTTTTGAAATATGTGTACATGCATGGCCATAGTTCAGTAATTCAGTGATGACAACCACATCTTTCAACTGAGATGTAACTCCACCAAAAACATCAGGCTTTAACTCTATAAACTGAATCACTTTATAAGCCCAAACAACAGGTCAAAAGATGATTTATATAATTTGCTTAAAATAATTGGACATGGCAACACTTCAAAAACAGTGAAGTGTTGCCATATTCACTTATGTTAAGCAATGCATATAAATATAAAACATTTCACCCGTCTCTCCAAAGCAGGGGTCTTATCAATTTTGAATCAAATGACAGTTCATAAACTACAAAAAAGATGTTGATTCTGAATTCAAGCTAATAATTTATTTTCAATAATGCAAACACGTTGCTTATCTCTGAACAGCTCACACATATAAACAAAACAGTACAATCTGTAAACAGAACATGAAGAATAATCAAAAGTTGTCTGTTTACAACTTAAAAGTGTTTTAAAAATACTTCTCTGCCTCCTTCAGTGTGTTATATAATCACATGTGGCAATACAACAGAGTCTGCATGTCTCATGGGGGGTTATGACATCTTTTGGGATGATGCCAGCATATTATGTGTATTAATTATTGTCTGGGCTTCATCTTCTAAAATAAAAAAAATAAAAAAATCCATAATACACTACTCCTGTATATCGTCACATTAGTACCTTAATCCCGCAAAAGATTGTGAACTTCACCTGTGACACAGACTCTCAGATTTTATTCAAATAAGACAAAGAATAATGATACATTTGCCCTCCTGAAGCACAAGGTGTCATTTCATGCAATAACCTCTGGCTGATATGATGATGCAATGTTCAGAAATGTATCTGCTTTACCCTTTGTTTCACTGGCTGCACAACAAGCTTTCAAATCACTAAGCAAAACCACCCGTCACAAATCCAAAATGCACTGGGCCTTAATTGACTTGTGAAATGAAAGACTGTTCGATGTATTTCTGTGCTATGAGCTCCATTAAGGTTCTATTAGCTGTAGTCCATTCCATTAACATGACTCTTATGAGTCTTTTTGTGTTAATCCAACATACTGTACATTACAACCAGTCCAGTTGCCTAACAACTGACTCCATGAAACAATTAATTTCAATAAATCTTAAACATACAGCACAACTGAGTCTGATTTTTAAACAAAAAATAATAATTTCTTGAAGCGCATCTTAGGTAGAAAGTTTTAATATCCCATCTAAAAACTAGAGGTGTGAACCTACACTGGTCTTACGGTTCATTGGCTCTAACGCGCTAGCACTGTTCACCGATAAGTGACGCATGATACACTCGTGTCTGGATTCGCAAGTATTGCTGTAACAGCCAAGAGGAGAAGTAACGTCATGCCAGCAGGTCAAAGAGGCCACATCTTTCTGGATGTTATGTGTTATGACATATGTGTTGTGGTGTGTGTGTGTGCGTAGGTGGGTGTGTCTGTTTACCTTTTGATGGTACTGTAGCATGCGTTCTGATCAGCTAACCTAATCAGAGTGTTTTAGCTGATGCCTGTTTTACGGGCTATATAACAGTCTGGCTGTTTCTCAATTCCGAGAACGCAGAGAATGGACTTGCGTTCTTGTGAAGACCGGTCTAGCCAGGTGTCCTCTGAAGACCGAACTCTGGAGACCACGAGAACAGAGAACGCGTCCTGTGAGAAATGAGATGCTGTGTTCTTCCTGATGGTCACGTGACCTTCACGCATATTAAATGGAAAAATGTTGAAAAATTACAGCATTCATACAACGATTTATTGTTTTTCCCCATTTCAAAATATATACTCTGCATGAAAACATAAATATACGTTACACAATATAAATAAAACCGATTATAATACGAATTTCAGCAAACAAACACCCTTAATGTGTTTATTCCTTTATTAAGATGTCCATGGTAATGTTTATATTCACCGTTTCATTTAAGGAAACCCCTAAGATAAATAACTTATATCTCTGAACTTTAATAATAAATCTAAATAAAATGCTGTGCTTCTAATCTCCAATCGCAATGACTTCTGGGACTTCTAGAGCGAGATCGGTGCTCAAGTCTGCATCGATACATTCTCGATATCAAGAACACATCCGGGAAGTTTCACGCGTCCTCTGTTCTTGTGGTCTTGAGTATTGGAACTAAACTTTGGCAGCTGATGATGACGTTACAAGAGAACACGAGGACGCAAGACCGATGAAGAATGCATATTGAGAAACAGCCTCTGTTTTTCACTGCTGGTTATCAGTCCGTTGTTTTTTTCATGTTCCTGGCTGAGTAATGTCCAGGTTTTCTCTCTAGCCTAAACCGTCGGATGACATGTTCATTTAGACCTGTGGAAGCTCTCTGTTCTGTTCTTAAGTGACAAATTGTGTCTGATTCCCAAACAAATGACTCTTTTAAAGCTTGAAAATACAGCATGACTGATTCCTGTTGCCAGAAATTACTTGGAGGCTTTCCTGTTTAGTACAGTAAATAAAGTATAAACATAAATAAACATACAGCACAGATGAGTTTATATATGAGGTGATTTTATGCGTGGGGTTTAGAAAGTGACTCTGTTCAGTAAATCTCATTCAGTAAATCTCAACATACAGCACAGTTGAGTTTGATTTCCAAACAATGACTCTCATGAACTGATTATTTTTTATGAAAATGCATAAGAAGCAATTTAATAAAAGTAGTTGTATTTTTGGGAGTGGATTTGTATTTATTTTTGTCCCTTGTAGGGTATTTTTTATATAAATAAATAGAATATTCTAAAGTACAATGCTGTTATTAATTTAAAAAAAAGTATGTAAAACTATTGTATCTGTAACAATTTAACAGTTAGTACTAAAAGAAGCGCATGGGTGTGCAAAAATACAAGAAGCAATATTTTAGCAGATATACACCTTTTGATAAATGCTAATCAAGTTTAAGCATGATAACAGAGTGTGTCTGTTCTATGAGTGTGAAGCTGTTTTATCTACTGTATGTGCTTATGTGCTGTTTCGTCCTGCTCCAAACACACACATAGGGGGCACACAAGGCCATAATCCATCCAGAGAAATGGATTTTCACCACCTGCCCAATCTGGCAACCCAAACAGCAGCACACAGCTGGACTGTGTTCTGCTCCAGCATCACAGGATTGTTCATTTGCATGTTTAAGCTCTACATTTACATTTTTACCCTCCTTTAAAAAAAAAGTTTTGCTGCTTGTTCAAACTACTTATTCAAAATGAGCTGAAACAACACAATTCTTGAGATTTTTGGGGCGACAACTTAAATGTTTTATGTTCAATCCACTTAAATTTGTTACATTTTCCATGTGGGGCCAACAAGAATGAATTGTGAGGAACCCTGCATTTTATAGAGAGTTTGTTTGTGATATACTGCTTTAACCTAACCACTTTTGCTTTTAAGAGTATTAAAAATAATCTGCAAACACTTCTCTTGCTTTAGGGCTTGGCTCTGTAGGGTTATTTAGGGTAAATTCTCAAAGTAATGCATCAGGAAAAATTTTCAAATGCGACCTGAGACCACATAAGGCTGATTCACTCATTAATATTAAACACGCTGTAAGGGGAAAAGCACATAAACATTGTACAGGCAGCTAACCCTACATTATATATGCTGAATCAAACTGACTAAATCATCCGATGTTTGCTTTGCTTATTTAAAATGCCTGTCGTCTAATACCAACAATGAAGATAAACTCTTTCTTCACTTCAATAGCACTTGTGTATGAAGCCTACTGTACTTGTGAGTCACAGTGTAATCAATTCAAAACACTGATAAAGTATAGAGATAAAACACTTGCAAAAGCAGACAGGGCAAAATGTATTATACTTTTGCGCAATGAAAACCAAACTTCTGCTTGCGGAAACTGTGACTACAATATGGGATATTTAAAGACAATGCATAAATATAGAGATTTTTTAGAAGGATTCATTGCCTGGACATTTAAAAAAAGACACATAAAACAAAAAAGAAATACTATGTCAAGTAAGGTGTTCTTACGCTTGTAAATCTATAATTATTTCTGAATAGTTTTATTAATAGGGAAGTTTTGGGGTTTAACCTCAAATTAAAATAATTAAAGTTCACCCAAAACGATTTAATGAATTATCCCATACTTTATTGACCTTCAAGCAATCCTCGGTGTACAGTATATGATTTTTTCTGTCAGGCAAACACAGTCAGAGTAGTTTTAAATTGTATCCTGGCTCTTTCATGCTTGATAATGGTGTTTGATTGTGGCTTTTAATTCTATTACATAAATTCATCGTCAACTAACCCATACGCAGCCAGGGGGTCAATGCATGTCTTATGAAGTCGATCTATGTGTTTTTAATTTTATAACTAAAAATTGCTAAATATTTTTGTTGCAAATACTCACTGATTCTTTTCATAAGACTACATTTTTGGGAACATCGAAATACTGTATGTGCCTGGGGTTACGTCTGCTTCCAGTTTCTTTTTCATAAATCCACTAGAGGCTGGCATGTACAGTTTTTACGATACTTAGCCACGTTTTCTCATCATGCTTCTTCTTATTGACTGACCCACACACTCTTTTCCTAAACCCAACCGATAGTTTTTTCAAAGCAAACTAGAAAAGAAAAACACATCACAGTTACATGTTTTTACCATTAATTCACACTGCTTGGTTGCGTTTTACATGGTTTTTGGAACTGTCCTTGCCAAACTCAAACACTGGTTTGCTCTGCATCCCAAGTCCAATGCAGTACAAGGGGAGCTACTGAGCAAACTGATCATGCTGGAAAAGCGTCCATAAGGACTCAAATGTGTCTTTGATCGAAAAACAATCGAAAAGTAACACATTGGAGAGGAAAAATGCATTCTGTGTGAACAGCACATATGAAGGTAAGCTGTCAGCAGTAAAGTAAAAAGGAACAGAAAATAAAAACTGAAATATTAAAAAAAGAAAACAGACATAGACACAAATGAAATGAACATTTTACTATTTATAAAAACTGTAAATAATATATTAATGATGACAATGACAATATTCCAGGACACACATTCTATATAATATTCATATAATAACCTCCTAAATGAACCAATAAATAAATAATCTTATGCTCATTAATCAAAAATGAAGTACATTTTAAAGGTTCTTTTCATGAAATACTGTATATCCGTTTCCAGCAGATTACACATTACTACATTAAGTATCTACAAATATATTCATTTAACCAACCGAACATGTGATTTATACTATTACTTGCTGTCAGAAATGCAATTTCTTTAATGATGCAATTATCAGCAAGGAGTAACGTGATGTGATCTTTATAATACGTCCAAATGCTCCAGTAAATTGGACACTTTGAGTTCAAATTGCAATTTAATGCCTTCCTCATTTCACACGCTCAGTCCTCAGATAAATGAGGACTCCTCCTGATCCGCATTGATTAACTGGCCTGTGCTGTTTTAATGAATCCAATCATGATTAAGTATCTGTTGGCGCGATGTCTTTGATCACAGATGATCCTCTAATGGAATCTTTCTGATGCGCTCAGTTTTCATCCCTCTTTCTCTTTCCGTCTCTTTCTCTGTCTCAGTGATGGCCCCTGAAGCGGTTTTGTATGGTAAGCTGTCTGTGCGGTGGGAGAAAAAGCAACACTTGACACCTTCTTTTGCGAAATGTGGCCAAATCAATGTTTTATGACCCCTTTTGGCTTAGAGCACATTATGGATCTGGGAGGCCTTTCCTTCAGAGCTTTTCTGAAAACTGCGAGGTCCCAGGAAAGTTAACTGCAAAAAACGCAAGTGAAGCTGCAGAGAAAGATAGCGAGTGACAGAGAGCTTGACAGGCAGGCTGAGAGAGCGGATGTGTTACAGTAGACGGAAATAGAGAAGACTGAGGAAATCTAGAACAAAATGACTAAGTATTTGTACTAAATCAAAATATAAACTAAATTGAGTTTACTCCTAGTCCAATTAGCGATCACACTATAATTTAAGACAAAAACTTTTAAAAGCCATTTTAAGTTCAAAACTAATATGCAGTTGAAGTCAGAATTATTATTTTAAATGTTCCCCAAATTATGTTTAACAGAGCAAGGAAATTTTCACAGTATTTACGATAATATGTTTTCTTCTGGTGAAAGTCTTATTTGTTTTATTTCAGCTAGGAAAAAAGCAGTTTGAATTTTTTTAAAAGCCATTTTAAGTTCAAAATTATTAGCCCCTTTAAGCTAGATTTTTTTCGATTGTCTACAGAACAAATCATTGTTATACAATGATTTGCCTAAATACCCTAACGTGCCTAGTTCAAGAGTTTGCTCTTAGCTGATGATTGATTATAAAGCGTGTTTGGCATGCTGTCCCGGGAGAGAGCCCTGAGCTTGTGAGATCCTCGAGCCCGGGGGTCCCTCCCGTTGCAGGACGAGAGGGGAGCCTGAGCTTAGGTATGTCTTGAGAACTCCCCTGCTTGATAATGGTAAATGTAGAATATAAATAGCTATGGAGAGTGTATATTGAATTCAAAGCTTGTCTATGATGTCGATTTAGTTTTGTCAATTTACTTAAGTTACATGTTTTTGGTCTGTGGGAGGAAACTGGAGAGCCTAGGGAAAATCCACGCAAACACAGGGAGAACATGCAAACTCCACACAGAAATGACAACTTGACTAGGTAAGATCTGAGCCAGTGACATTCTTGCTGTGAGGCAATGATCCTAACCATTGGGCCTCCGTGCTGGAAAGGGGAGGAGTAGGGGTGGAAGGGGGAATTCTTCAAGATGAAGTTGGCTAAGGTAAGATACTCTGGTTATTTATAGTGATTTGGGAATCGTCTGATTGGTGAATTGTGCGTTAGCTGATGAGGACCAGCTGCTATCAATCATAAGCACATGCTCCTCTCGAAATTAGTTTATAAATGAACTTCACTTAACAAACCTAGTTAAGTCTTTAATGTCACTATAAACTGTATAGAAGTGTCTTGAAAAATATCTAGTAAAATATTATTTACTGTCATCATGGCAAAAATAAAAGAAATCAGTTATTAGAAATTAGTTATTTAAACTATTATGTTTAGAAACGTGTTGAAAAAATCTTCTCTCTGTTAAACAGAAATTGGGGAAAAAAATAAACAGGAGGGCTAATAATTCTGACTTCAACTGTATATAACAGCTATTATAACACAAATAGCAGATGCATACATTGTGATATTAATGCTGAAACAATATATTGTGCAGCCCTAGTTGGCGGTTCATTCCACTGTGGCGACCGCTGATAAATCAGAGACTAAGCTGAAGGAAAATGAATGAATGTTCATTTGTGACCCTTATCTTATGTTATAGTCAAACATTGCATGGGTTTCTTTTATGCCAAAATCATTAGGGCATTAAGTAAATATGGTCCACTTTTTTTTGTAAATTTCTTACTATAAATATTTAAAAACTCATATTTGATTAGCAATATGCACTGTTAAGCACTTCATTTAGCCATGTTTAAAAGCAAAATTCTCAGCATTTAGATTGTTTTTAAACCTCAGATTCTAGATTTTCAGGTAGATTGATCTCGGTTTGATCTTCATTACATCAGGGTGATCAGTGCACAGAGGAAGACAGCAGAATGTTTAAACATATATTATTCTTAAATTTAATTTACTTTATTTTTTAAGCTGTAACATCTCATTAATTAGCAATATCTAGCACAGTGATCAATGCCTTGATCTTCTGCCATGATGAAAATCAAGATCAGAATACGTCACACCTGCACAGTCTTCAAAGAGAAAGAAGAAAGGAGAGGAGAAAATGTTTTCACTACACAATGTGTGAAAGAGGGAACGAGAGAGACAGGAAAGAACAAGAGCTCTGAAGAAAAGAATGTATAGTCATTGCAAGACTTTTAAAATTGAGAGACTGAAGCACAATGAGTATGAGAATACTTTGAGAAACTTTTCAGCCTCATAACATTTTTTAAAATAACTTTAAAATGAACAATTGCAATTGCCTCCAGGGGAGAGTTTTATGCAAGCACTGCAGTACATTTATATTACAACAATATACATCTTCTGGAGCGGAGAGAAGAATCATTTACTCTGATAGCAAGTCAGAATCATTTTAAGATGTTTATGTCTGTGCAAATTTTATATCAGATATACGGCTCAGTGGATTAAAAATGTTAATCTGATTAAACACAATTGCATAACTTCATATGTGCTAAGAAAAGTCTCCAAATGACTAGATGTTTGCTGAGATTTGATTTAAATAAATACACATTTATGACTATTAATACAATGTTACTCAGAGCATTAATTAAACCATAGTTTTACCAACATATATAATGAATTAGATTTTTTGCTCAATACAATGATCATCATGAGATGACAAAACACTAATTATTCAGGCTAATATTTTAGAATAAAAAAGTATAATAAAAATATAAAAACTAATATGAACAGCTGTAATTCATTCCCAGTAACAACATTTTTTAGGTCATAAAATATATTGTAACAACATGTGTATGCATGTATATGTATGCATGTATGTATGTATGTATGTATGTATGTATGTATGTATGTATGTATGTATGTATGTATGTATGTATGTATGTATGTATGCATGTATGCATGTATGTATGTATGTATGTATGTATGTATGTATGTATGTATGTATGTAAGTAAAGTGCATCCGAAAAGTATTCATAGTGCTTTACTTTTACCACATTTTTTCATGTTACAGCCAAATTTCAAAATGGATTAAATTCATTTATTTTCTCAAAATTCTAGACACAATACCCCATAATGACAATGTGAAAAAGATTTGTTTAAATTGTTGCAAATTTATTAAAAATAAAAAACATGAAAAATCCCATGTAAATATTCACAGCCTTTGCCGTGAAGCTCTACATTGAGCTCAGGTACATTCTGTTTCCACTGATCATTCTTGAGATGTTTCAGCAGCTTAATTGGAGTTCACCTGTGGAAAATTCAATTAATTGGACATGATTTGAAAAGGCATACACCTGTCTATATAAGGTGTCAGGGTTTACAGTGCATGTCAAAGCACAAACCAAGCATGACGACAAAGAATTGTCTGTTGACCTCCAAGATAGGATTGTCTCGAAGCACAAGGTTGGGGAAGGTTACAGAAAAAAATGTCTGCTGCTCTGAAAGTTTCAATGAGCACAGTGGTCTTCATTATCCATAATTGGAAGATGTTTGAAATCACCAGTTACTCTTCCTAGAGCTGGCTGGCCATCTAAGCTGAGTGATCGGGGTAGAAGGGCCTTAGGGCGTACTCACACTATCCTATCCGAACCATGCTCAGGCATGTTTCCCAGATTGTTTGAGAAGTGTGAGTGCTCTGAATCAGGCTCAGGCACCGTTCACTTGGGCGGCCCTGGCCCAGTTGGAAGAGGTGGGCCTGAGCACGATTCACTTGGGCTTAGGCACAGTACGCTTGCAGTGTGAGTGCTGAGCCCAAAACTGAAAGCAAGACTTGACTTTTAAAAGGGACTGTTTGACATGGATTAATTAATCATTCATACTGTTCAATGAACGCAAACTGTCATAGTTTATTAAAGACGCAAACCCCTCACTGCACGACAGCTGCACTTTCAGCAAACCTCCTAATTCCTGCAGCACAAGGACTTTATAATTGTTTATGAGGGTCAAAAGTGGCTGATCTGTTCTGTGAAATATTTGACTGCGTGTCACTGCATATCAAACAATTTAAGCGATATAACTAAATAAATCTCCACTGTGCTAGATAACCTGATAGAGCTTGAGAGGTACTGCAAAGAGGAATGAGTAAAAATACCTTAAGACCTTAAGGTGTGCCAAGCTTGTGGCATCATATTCAAAAAGACTTGAGCTGTAATTGCTGCCAAAGGTGCATCAACAAAGTATTGAGCAAAGGCTGTGAATACTTATGTGATGTATTTGTATGTGACTCATGTGTGTATGTATATATATATATA
>CAIGQZ010032240.1:3824109-3848614 GCA_903798205.1 Danio tinwini | reverse complement strand
ATATATATATATATATATATATATATATATATATATATATATATATAACAACAATGTAGACTTTGTGATTAATGATAGCAGTGTCTTTTGTATGAACTGATTAGGCAAAAAATGGCTTCTCAGAAAAATGTGGAATTGAATGAGTTGGTGATATGCGCGCGTGACGGCGCATCCCAGATACCCGTGCCAGCTCTGTGCGCTAAGAGCACAGAGACCTTCCTCTGTTTTGCGCCCTTTCCATCCGGACTAAGCTGATTTACAAGAGTAAGTCTGACTTTTACATGCCATACACTGCTAACGCAATAATAAGGTGACGAAACACCGTTAACACGCATACACACCCTCGCTCTCCCGCGTGCGCGCACACGCAAAAACTCCCCACACTCGTTGCCCCTTTTACTCTATAGTATTATTTCTTTACCACGCTTGATACAAAATATCCCAGCTTTATAGCTCCCAGGACGATTCTCAGGTTTACACCCAGGCTGTAGCCTGCCTATTAAGTTTCATTGACCCGCGTCCGGTCACGATCAGACTGCATGACTCACTAAAGCAACTGTCGTGGATCAGTAAAACAGACAATACCAGTTTATTTTACTCAACTGATCGATGATATTCAACTCAGTTGATATAACAAACATATCCCAATCTGTTAGGAAAATTTAATGTTAAGCACTCGTAAAAATAAAAAGTAAACCACGTAAATAGAGAAAGCCCCATACCTGTTGGCGCGGTAGTCCGGATTATTGCCCAGCAGCAGCAGCAGCAGCAGAAAGAAGTCTCATTGCCCTTCCATTATGAGTTATTCCATCCACGAACTGGAGATGCTTCAACAATCCGCACCAAAAGATCGCTTCTGTGTCTACTCTGTCAGAGTAAGCTAGAAAGCCCCAAATACAGAAAAGAAGTTCAGTCCTCTGATCACTGAAGCGCCCGATGTCCCCGCAGGGCGTCCAAGTGCGCGAAGACGCAAAGTTCCTTCTCTCACAGCGGCTCAGATCTTCATCTCAACTCAACGGAGAGCTGCGTGAAACTTCACATCAACGCTTTCGCTCCTGGTTTAGAAATCACACAGATGTTTGTAACAGAGCCCTCATCTCGCGTAGTATCCCGTTGGGCTTGTCTTCCCGGTGTTTGTCCGAGCTGGAGACGCGTACGCACTCTGTGCGGGATCTGCCGGTGCTGAAGGCAAAGGTCTGAAGCTGCGCTGCGCTGACTCGATCCCTGTGCTCTCCAGGGATGTTCAGAAGGAAGGTAACGCGCGGTGAATCAGCGCCACTCAGCGGCGTTTGTGACAGCTGTCCTGCAGGTTCTTCTCTTTCTGAGCTCACGTTGTTTCTGAATATTTTACAGGTTCACCTGACTTGCATTAATTCTGCCATCTAAATGCACAGGGTCACCTAAGTAGCCTTAAGATTCGTCTAAACCTCCCTTTAAACGCCCAAATGAAGTTCAGGTGTGCATATGAGTTATAAAAGATGGTGAAAAACAGCATGTGACCAGCTAAAGTTGACCTGCTGACCGTGAAAAGAGTGTCTGTTTGGGAATTTATTAGCAAAATATTGCTTTAAAATGTGACATCAAGTTTTACAGTGTTTAGAAGCATTTCTGGTGTCACTTTATTTTATGGTTCCTTAAGAAACATGTTGGGGATTATGTTACATTGAAACTACAAGAAAACTAATTTTCAGAGCATTGGTAGACTGCTTTGGTATGTTTGGAAGCTACAGTGCTCAGCAATAATGAATACACCCCATTTCGATAATGAATATTTTTATAAATTTCTCAGTGAATATAGGTAATATTAATTTTGGTGCATTTGAACTAAACAGATTTATTACAACATATATATTTATTAAAATATAATTTTAGCCACCAAACAGCTTTAGAAATTAAAATATAATACATTTAAATTCAAGCAAATATTGGAAATACTTACAAACTACAAACTGTCAACAACATTTTACATATATTTTTTGTTTCTCTTGATTTTTGCTCTTTAAATTTTTTTTAAATGAATAATATTTTATATTTTTCCCTAACATATAAATTTGAGCTACTAATTTTTGGACTGTTATGTCAACTATTTTGTTAGATTAGTTCCCAATTTGGCTTCATTACTGACTAATCTAATGTATATGCACAAATATAATATTGTAAAGCTTCCAATAGGAAATATGAATTTAAATGAGAGATTTGTGAGGGGTGTACTATGCTGAGCACTGTAAGTTTTTTATTTATTTTTACTTGATTATCTAAGGCAAGCCTGACAGCATGGTGATGTTTAGTTTTAATTGCTAAATTTTAAATAATAATAATAATTAATAAATAAATAAATAAATATATAAATAAATTGTAATAACAATGTTGAAATATTTTTTAAATCTCTATATTTTGTATTTTTGAAACATTTTAATGTTCAAACAGCTGAAAAAGTCCATCTACTCTCTGCCACTGATCTGACATGTTGTTGCTACTGAATGTGTTGAGAAAACACACCAAAAAGGTATTCATACTTCACCGCATTACCAAAACATACAGATCACACACATAACATTCTCCTACTTTTCTGTTTGTTCATAAGCTGCATCGCCTAGTAATATCCTACTTGTAAACCTAATTTCTTCCGACCTAGTTTTTTCTAACTAAGTCACTATGGTTGGCTGTTTTCACATACAATTTGAAATGATTTCCACTGAATCAAGCTCAATGTCCTCAACATGTAGTGCACTTTTTGCACTTGGGTCTCATTTTGGCACCAAAGAGGAATAAGATAAAATAACCCCCCTTCAGATGATGAAGATCGAGTACGCTTGGCTTGATCATCCGAGTGCCTCCTTCACAGCTGAAATTCAATATAGAAGTCACCAAGAATGATACATGTGTTAGACTTCTTTAGTGATTTATAATGCTTGCAGTGTGTAGGGTGGACAAGTTGCCACTGGAGTCATAGAAATGTTCGGTGAGGTAGTGCAAGAAAGATACGAGGGGTAAACGACGAGACATTTGGCAGACATTGTTAAAAGCCTTTCAAAAGGCATTTGCTGTTGTCGATACATTCGGCCTGAGTTTATTACACCTGAAAGTAACTAATGCTCTCCATTACACTTCAAAGTGAAGCTTTTCAGAGACATCCTACCATCTCTTCTCTCACTCGCCGTCTCTTCCCATGAGGCTGTAGTCTGATCTGAGATCAGTTGGAGATGCTCTTCTAGTAACAGCATTAGATGAGGCCAGAAGGTCTCAGATCAGCAATAAAATAAAATCCATCCGTTGAGTCAAAGTGGGTTTTATAGGCTGATCTCTCATGTGGAGCCTCTGAGAATACCTGAATCTGAGAGAAAAGATGAAGTGTCAGCCATAGTTTAAAGCCTATAAATCTCGCCAGACCAAAACAGATCTCTGTTTTCATGTTGATATGTGATGTGAGTGGCATCTGCTATCATACAGAATGATGTGAGCGTGTGTGTGTGTGTGTTGACATGTTTGTTTGCTCTGCATTAGACTGCTTCACAGCAGGAGCGTGGCTAGACAGACACAACTGGGCTAAAGGCTAACAGGGGGTGTCGCGCTGGCTAACAGCTGTGTCTGGGGCAGGACAGACAGACATACAGTTGAAGCATCATAACAAAACACAAAAAGATTGACAGAGATTGAAGCCAGCTCTGGATCAACATACACAAATATCATTACGATCAATATGGTGCACTCATTGGCTACCTTGACGTTATTTTATGTCTGGTTAGTTTCCTGCCAGCTAAGAACAGGAAACTGAGGCTACAATTCACACAGGCTCACCCAAATTGGACAATAGAAGATTGGAAAAAAGTTGCCTTGTCTGATGAGTCTCGATTTCTGCTGTGACAATCGGATAGTAGGGTTAGAATTTGGCATCAACAACATGAAGGCATGGATCCGTCCTGCCTTGTATCAATGGTTCAGGCTGGTGGTGGTGGTTTAATAGTTTGGGGGATATTTTCTTGGCACGCTTTGGGCCTATTAGTACCAATTGAGCATCGTGTCAATGCCACAGCCTACCTAAATACTGTTGCTGACCATGTCCATCCCTTTAGGACCACAGTGTACCCATCTTCTGAGGCTACTTCCAGCAGGATAACGTGCCATTTCTTAAAGCGTGAATCATCTTAGACTTGTTTCCTGACCATGACAATGAGTTCACGGTACTCAAACGGCCTTCAAAGTCACCAGATCTCAATTCAATAGAGGATGTTTGTAATGTGGTGGAATGGGAATGTTGCAGCCAACAAATCTGCAAAAATCCAACTCGGTGTACCTAATAAAGTGGCCGGTCAGTATATGTATATATATATATATCTCACTTTGCTAAAATCATTTAAGTTAATTTTTCTCCTCATTAATGTACACACAGCACCCCATATTGACAAAAAACACAGAATAGTTGACATTTTTTGCAGATTTCTTAAAAAGAAAAACTGAAACACAAATACAAATACTCAAACTACTGTAATTGAGTGCTTTTCCCAAGAATTGTAATTTACTATTTAAGTAGTTTTGAAAATGTGTACTTTCACTTTCCTCTAAGTACATTTTTAGAGCAATATTAGTACTTTTACTCCACTACTTTCCTTCAACCTGCAGTCACCACTTTATTATTTCTTGTCTATGGGCATTAGAAAAATCCGTCCTGTGATTCCTGTCCAATCAAATTGCACATAGAGGGTAAATTGCGTCCTAATTAACTACCTCAAGACATGGATGATTTATAATTGCAGCAAACTGTTTGTAAACATTAAAAGTGTCCAAGAAGATGTCCAAAACCTTTACACGCATTGACCCAGAGACTGTTTAGATGCATGTGTAATGAAGTCACGGGAAGAAGGAGGCGGAGAACCGACGAACTTCAAATAAATATTTATTAATAAAAGGGGACGGCAGCTCCTCACGGAGACTGCCGTCTAAATCAAAACAAAACGGACGGCAGCTCCTCACGGAGACTGCCGTCAAACTGAAAGCAAAAGTAAAACAAAACATGTCCGGGCCCGGTCCTCTCTCTCTGTCCTCTGCCATCGTTCCTCCTCTTATAGTCCAGAGCTCCTTCCGTGGGATTGAAGGCAGGTGCGCGCCACAGGTGCATCTCATCTGTGGCGGGCCTCGTTTCGCTCCCACGGCTCTCGGCCACGCCCCCTCGCCACAGCATGTCACTGATGAGAAGATGACGGATGTTTAGTGTATGATGACTGAAATGGCCCTAAACACCCAGCAGGTGCAAGACGTCAACAAGATGTCAGGTTGACGTTGTGACCCCAGTGTCGCAGGGACGATGCATTTTGTTTGAAAATGAAAATCAAGTTGACATCAGAACCCAGCATCAGGCCGATGTCATTGTCCAATGTCCAACCAAATATCAACGTCTAATGATGTTACAGCTTGATGTTCTGTGGATGTTACCACTATGACGTCTATCAGATGTTGGATTTTAGTTGCAATACCTGACAAATAAAGGTAAGGCGTTGGTTTAAGATGTTGACTAGAATTTGGTCACTTTCCAACTCAACCTAAAATCAACCAAATATCATTATCTTTTGATGTCATTATTGAACATCAAAATAACATTGTCCTTAGACGCTGGGTAGACATTGAATTTTGGTCACCTGACATCCCAACCTAAGTCTAACATTACTTACATCCATGAGTCTTTTTGGAAAAGATGCAACAACTTTTTCGCACCTGGATTTGCAGATCCTCTGCCATTCCTCCTTGCAGATCCTCTCTGTTTTTCTGTCAATATGGGGTGCTGTGTAATAATGAGAAAAGAAGAACATAAATGATTTTAGCAAACAGCTGCAATATAACAAAGAGTGAATAGTATCAGTATAACAAGAGTATATATGTTGTGATCTCTTCATATTGAAATGACATTAACAAATATAATATTAACAAAATAATTAACAAAATAATTGTGACATTAACAAAATAATAATGATGTAATACTGTAAGTTACACTTTAGATTTAATAATAGTATAGTAATATAGTATAGTATATTAATAATATTTATAGTATAATAATATAATAATAAAAATATAGTATAGTAATAATAGTTTTTAGCTTAGATTGAAGTTAATGATGATTGCAAAGAAGAGTATTTGAGGCAACATTTATATGCTCACTCGTGACTGGTCTCTGATTTTTTAGGGGTCACCACTGTGGAATGAACCGCCAATTACTCTGGCATAGGTTTTATGCAGCTGATGCCCTACCAAAACTATGGGAAACACTCACAGTTTCTCATTTACACACACACACACACACACTATTCTCCTCTACACAGACTCTACACAGAAATTCTGCATTTAGCCCATCGTTTAGTCTATTTATTGACTTGTGTAAATGTGTGTAAATTTATGTTTATTCAGTTTTTTAAATTAATTACAGTAATATTATTGACTAATATGAAAATGTACATATAATTTATTTACAATACAGTTTGTTAAGTAATATTCTCTGTATTTTAGTAGAAACATTATATGAGACTTGCTTGTTTACTACAGTTGCAATCAGAATTATTGAACCCCCTTTAAATTTTTTTTTTTTCTTTTTTAAAAATTTTCCAAATGATGTTTAACAGAACAAGGAAATTTTCACAGTATGTCTGATAATATTTTTTTTCTTCTGGAGAAAGTCTTATTTGTTTTATTTTGGCTAAAATAAAAGCAGTTTTTAATTTTTAAAACCCATTTTAAGGTCAAAATTATTAACCCCTTTAAGCTATTTATTTTTTCCATAGTCTACAGAACAAACCATCATTATACAATAACTTGCCTAATTACCCTAACCTGCCTAGTTAACCTAGATTACAATTAATTCTTATTCTGATTACAACTGTAAATAAGTAGATCTAATTAGATTTACATTGTAAACATTAAATAAAAGGTATAATTTTTCATTTAATATATTACATTTTAGTTATGAAACTCCCAAAATCATTCCACATAAATCCACAGATATTTTACAAAAATTCTGCACAGAAATAGCAAAAAAAAATGTCTGCAGATTCTGTCTGGCCCTAGTGATCACTGATTTTCCAGGGTTCGCCACAGTGGAATTAACCACCAATTACTCTGGCATTGATTTTATGCAGCTGATGCCTTTTCAAATTTATGGGAGTCACCCATACAGCTTCTCATTCACACACACACATTCATTCGATATGGCCAATTTAGTTAAATTAACCTATTGCATGTCTTTGATCTGTGAGGGAAACTGGAGAAATTACAAACTCCACACAGAAAGGCCTCCTATCCCAGCCAGGACTCAAACCAGCGACCTTCAGCTACCCTCACCGTGTCGTCCCCTATGCACAGCAGTGCTTTTCTAAACAAGCAAAAACCAAACACTCAGAAAATCAGGAGAGCTTTAAAGAAACAAAAAAACACATTAGAGTCGACAATGAACCCTCAAACCGAGAATGACAAACACAGTGTAAAAAGTGAACAAAATAAGAAGCAGGTGGAGCTAATCAAACAATGAGCAACCATGGCAACAGAAAGGAAATGAAAGAAGATACAAATGAGTCTATGAAAACTAACCAAAACCTAAACTAAACTTGACTTTTAAACTACAATTTAGTGTAATGCATGTGTTTTTTTCCCACAAACATTTGACAGACTATTTCAGACCTTTGATTAAAGCAAAAGGACAAACGGAGTGTGAAAATGTCATCGTAGACACTTTAACCCCTGCAGTCAGACAGTAAAGGATGGTGTTGATGGTGATGTGTCAACCCCTCTGTCAACACTCATCAGGGTCAAACTGCCGTCCACAACACCTCTGTGCCAATATAGACACTTCAAAACAGAAGCTACACACGCAATTAATTAACCACGCAAACTCTCCAAGCCAGCCTTCTGCCTTCATGTACTTCATGACACGAATTATCAGACCAAAGCTGTGTTTGTCAGCTCACTTTCAAGCGGTTTCATTACAGTAATTTGATGACTTGCATGCTTAAACTATTTATGCAAACAGTGATAATAATTATCTGCATGCTGGGATAACTAAAGACAGGCGAATATAGAGAAATCACAAAAGTAACTGAATATTATCTTTAAATTACTTGAATTAGATTTAAGTAAAAAAAATCTTTGAAAGAGTGTTTCAGTAGTTCACCTGAAATTTCAGTCATATGCTTTCATTACCGAATTATCTGTGTTGTGCAATTCTTGCTTAATGTCAAGGCACCTTTATTTCTGTAGCACTTCATCCCATTTTTTACAAAAGAGCAGGCAGAGCCATTTATAAATTGAATGTGTCTGGCTGCGGGTGTCATCTGCTTCCAGCTATTTTTAGCTGTACAAAACAGCTTGTTATGCTGCTCAAAATTACATTTCTTATCAGATTATTTGAATATATTGTCTTAATTATTAGCACACTGCACATACTGTAATAATGTGTTTTAATAAAATGTTGAAATGACAAAAATATTAAAGCTGAACCACCAGTATTCTTACAAGAGCTTAAAAATCTGCAATAAATGAAGTGTTACTTTCAAATCCAATCAACAATCAAAATGACTAACAGTGACTGGGCTAATAAACACAAATTTAGCCTCTATTATTATAAAGCCAATTTTGGCCATCAATAAAAAATATAAGTATGTATACAACAGTTCTGTCTGGTTCTGCAATCTGATTAGCTGATAGCCGAGCAATATTCTGCAAATAATAGCACTTGTACTGTCTCTTCACCCCTCACCTTTGTGTATAACTCGACCCACATACAGCAACAAGCAGAGGACACTCTACAGTTTGACAAATATTGTAGCTGTTGGTCAACATGATGTACTTTTAAAGCTTTTTTAGTAGAGAATGTAGTTTAGATTGCAACTATGCAGTTTATTTATAAAGATAGTGCCTATTTTAAAATATAAAAAATTTCGGAGCATCAGATTCAGTGCATCGGCCGCCATTAGCCTTTCTGAGCAGACCAAAGAAAGTGACGGTTGCCGTTCTGCCACAAGATGGCGACAGAGACCGCATAATAAGTCCTTAGGGGAGGAAAAACAGAATTTCTCAGTGCAAGTTTCAAACTACAGCTGAGCATATCATTATAAATCAGGTAAGTGACATTCTGAGTCAATCACTGTCTTGTGGTTTGTAGTGCTGTATTTATACCACAGAAACTGGTAGTGTTTGCTTTGCTTTGGCTTTTTCAGGGTTAATTATTCTGAGATCCTGATTGCAACAGAGAAATCTGTAGATTGATGGCATTTTATGCTGGTCAGCCCAATCATAAAAAGTGAGAAAAAATGACAGTTTTGTCATCACTAGATATTACGCTAGAGAATCATTCAAATACTAGCTCTAAAGTGATGTTTGTAAAGTAGCAACAGTTTCTGCTGTTCTGACATCAGCTGTAGATGTGAATGTATGGCAAAAGAAAGTAGTTTCTCATATAGAAGTGTTTTTAGACTCTCCGTGTTTCATTTTATTTTTTATATACACGATTATGCCATCGAACTGTGTAAACGCATAGCAGTGCAATTTCGGCTGTATATCGGCACTGGTGGGAGGCGCACTAGTAGCAGTGTGATATGGCCGTATATCGTCACTGATGGGACCCTAAGGCACTTGGCCTGCGCCTCCCACCAGTGCCAATATACAGCAATATTTTACTGCTACTCCTGTGATATTGCTCATATATTCTTTTTAATTATGTAATGTTAAAATAGCGGTTACCAGACAATAATTAGCTGAAGCTACTTTAAATGTTTTATAATGCATACAGTTTTACAGTTTAATTTTATTTTTTAATCAATCAATCAAGCCTTATTTATATAGCACCTTACTACAACCAAGGTTTATCAAAATTCTTTACACCAGTAAAAACTAATTATACTGTACAACAAAACTAGTAAGCAAACATTTTTCTTAGATATTTCCCTCTAGCACCTAATGAACTGGGAGTCTTGCACATAAAAAATTTTCTTAGAGAGATCCTAAGTTTACTAAAATTTTGATTGTTTCAAAACAGTTTTACTGTGGAAAAATAGCAAATATACTTAATACCAATTCAATAAAGTATATTAAATAAAAAAAGACCTGTTACAGCTCAACTTAGTTCAGCACTTCTGAGTGAACTTCAGTTATAAAATGAATACAACACAGCCATAACTCACAGAATATTTTAATAATGATATTTAATTAAGGTGTGTTAAATTTGATCATGCAGAATAGGGCATTAATATGTGCTTTGTTAGTAATAATATGCAAGTTAATAAACCGGTGAGAAATGGTCCCCATAATAACTGTATTATCATTAATAAGGTTATAAGGTTTCATAACAAAAATTTCCATGATTATTATTTGTGCTAAGTCTTATACAGTCTAGATAACCTTCACTGAACATTCTATTAATATTAATTGCCTAACATTTATTTACTGTCAACAGAGAACATTTCCAGAATGATGTGGAAACATTGACATTAATGTTGTCAAGTCGGTTCAGTATTCAATTCAGCTTAATAAGAGTTTGTCAATAACAACATTTTTTGTCTATTTTTAAGGATATCTTTTGGAGTAACATCTCATTTGAAATGAATCCCACAGAAACCTAAGTTTTAAAACTTTTAATATATTTCTATTTGTTGTCCTTGGAGAGAACAGGCCTTAAATCTCCTGAGCTGAATGAAGAGCAATCTATGAAAAGCAGGATTGTATTTCTGCTTCAGCCCAATCAATGAGTTGAAAGAGAGGAAGGGAGAGAAAAGTTCTTTGCGCAATTAATAATTCAGGCAGTGTTGTTGTGAAAACCTTCCTCTGTGTCACCAATTATTGTATTCTTACACCTAAGCCAAGCAGCTCCTCCACTTGCTCTTCAGAGCATGCCAGTGAAAGTGTGAGATCAACCAAATCTGTTGCTTTGTGAATTACTTAATGTGGTGTGCATTCAAACTGTTAAAAGATTTATGACAAAATTCACAGTTTTCACATGTACTGACATGCATACTTTCAGCTTCTGAATATTTATTTTGATAATTAAACTGATCAGAAGTGACAGTACAGTGTCATTTTTGATTTCTGCTCTTTAGACGTTAAGATTGTACTGTGTTAGTTATTTATGAGCTACAAGAAAATGCTCCCTATCTTCAATATAATGTGTTTATAGCTCTTCATATTTATTCTTTATAGCTCTTGCACATTAGATTAGTGCACCGTTTCATTGGTGTCTAAATTCTGAGTGAAAGGATGCATCTGAAATCGCATACTCTATTGGAAAGGTGCTTTGTTGAAGAAATAATTTAGCAACTGCTAAAAAAAGTACATTCTGTATACTATAAATGTGTGTAGTTTGAAAGTAATACAAACATATTACATTTGCTATGTTGTTTTCTTGGTACATTTGCTTTAGTTTTAAGGAACAACAAATAATAACTTGACTTCTAGTTTATCATTTGGTGTCAGAAGTGGCTAATATGAAAGGCAAAGGCCTCTAGATTATGTATAATTTATCAAAATAAAATATGATAATGTCTTGATTTTTAATTATTTAATTAGGACAGTAAGGTCTGACTTTGCTTAGACAAAAGTCTTGTCACTTAACAAAATAATGTACAGTATAAAATATACAGTCATGGTGCAGAAGAACAAGAATTAATATTATGTCTGCAATGAGCTTGCATCCATACATCTCTGCAATGACTCAAATAACTTATTAAAAGAGCCCCTATTATACATGAAATAGGGTCATGGTTTGGTTGTAAAGGTCTCCAACAATAGTCTAATATGCATGCAAGGTCAAAAAACACTTTCATGGTCTTATAATGTACATTTATTTTTACCTAATTTTCCCAGCGACTCCCATATGAATCGTTCAGCGATTCATTTGTTCCCAAACCCTCTCATTAGCGCGAAGCTAATCTGCGCTGATTGGACCGATGACAGCCTGTTGCGATTGGTCGACACTGACAGCCTTCAGCACGAGACAGAGTGAAATGCCCAGCACAGCTTATCAACAATATAGAAGTAGTCAGAGTGCATACACGCTTCATATTAGAATAAGGCGTGGATTTCGGCAGTGGGTGAATGTAAATACAGACAATGGACTTGAAAATACTGACGACTAACTATTTTAAAGCAAAAACTCCAAGAACTGGGGAGGAGATCGACACGAGTCTCCTAGCCCGTCACACTCTACCTGCTTTTTTTTTACACACATACAGACACACACACAGACACACACACACAGACACACACACACACGCACACACGCACACACGCACACACGCACACACACACACACACACACACACACACACACACACACACACACACATTACCCTCCTCCTCAGAGGACACAACACAAAAATAAAAGTCCTTAACAGAAACATTCAAAAACAGAATGCATAGAATGTAATCTCTGTCAGTAACTCATGGATTCACATTTACATAAATAAGAAAATAATGTCTAATAGCAGATGGCTAATCAAGAAGTTTCATTTATTTATTAATGTTATAGCTTAGTGGAAAACTGTAAGCTTTGATTTCCAGATGTTAAATTGAACTGGTTTAACCTCCAAACTAACAAAGTATCAAACACTAAGCTAATACAGAAAACAGAAAAGACACTTGGACTCGTGATGGCTTTTATTTCAAGGTGTTATACCGAATTGCTTACATTGTAAGTTTTCTATCTCCCAATATCCTGCTGTCAGGTTTCATGTCCAGCAATATCTCAGAATACTTAAGAAAACACATGGGGCTGGAAAGCGCTTCAGCAATTGTTTCTATATTCAGCTTTGAGTGTTTACTTAAATGTCTTAATTTCTCACAGAAGAGACTTTTGGGTTTGTTCCACAATTAACGAGAATCTGAATCAAATTAGAGTTAACCAGGGCTGTTTTAGGGTTCTACACATTATTTTAATACCTTGTTGTTTTCAGAGAGGTGCTTCAGGACAGATTGTTAGCAATTGTCTAGCAATTTACCTTCGTTAGCGTTAGCAACTCCGGCCCAAAATAATCCAGTGTTGGCATGAACAATTTAACAAACCTCAGCACATCCCTTTCTGCCATCTGTCTTATACCCGCCTTCTATTAAACACACACACAAACAAAAACACACTGGAGGAAAGAAGCTGAAGCTGAAGTTTAGGTATGTAAATAAGAATATTACAAAATTGTGTGTGGGTGGTTTGACTTATTGTGGTGTGTGTCTTATTATTAAAGCAATGTAAAACAATATGATCTGTGAAAAATGGTATAGGTATAAAACTTGTAAATGTGTAAAGATGTGTGTGCTAGACTGAAAAAGTACACCCTTGTGATATTCCAAACCCTTTTTACTTTTTCTATGTATTAAAAAGAAAATGCATATAGATAGATTGATTCATTGGTTTGTTTAACTGACTGATTGACTAATACAGTGAAAGTCAGTAGGGGAGAGATGTCTGGATGCAGACTTTGTGCATTGCAATCTGAGCTGCATGTAATGCTTTTTAATGCTCTCACCTAACCCCACCCATAACCCTACCCCTCACAGTGACGTCACTAGCTCCATTGAGTGCATTGTGTCTGACATTGCATCACTGAGATGTGCAGTCTCAGCTTGCATCATCAAGGCTGCATCCAGATACTATTGCAGTAGCATTGCAGGTTCTATCTGGCAGACCATTAATTAAAGTATTACTTTTCAAGAAATACAATCAGTCTGCTTATTAATTTAATAAAAAATAAAAAAATTGGTGTTGTCACAATATGAAATGTTGCTTTTGTTTTGTTTCATTGTGTGAGCAAAGACACTTCTTAAAAAATTACATGCACAAACACTAAAAGGCATGTAGGTTTGTAACAGCTTAAAGGTGAGTAAATACAAAACTGTTTAAAGGTTTTGGGTCAGTTAGCGTTAAACTGATCCTGGCAGTCTTTTACATTGCGTCGCCTTGGAATTATAAGGTTCTATCTGCATTCTAAATGATTTTAATTTATTGAGCTTCAACATTTTTGTAATCCATACAGCAAACAATATGTGTGTAACAGTTTTCTTTCACACATTAACATGACAAAGACTCTAAATGTAAATTATCAAAATTGCAGATAGAAGTTTCTAATTCTAAAATCTTTTTCCACTTGGAATTATAAGGTTCTATCTGGCAGATCATTAATTAAAGCCTTACTTTTCAAGAAATACAATCAGTCTGCTTATTAATTTAATAAAAATAAATAAAAAATTGGTGTTGTAACAATATGTTGATGTTTGAGAAAGTAAAATGTTTGCTTTCTTTAACATGCTTTAGGATGCATTTTTGTTTCTTGTTCAATTTAAGCATACAAGACTGTGCTAAATATTTTGTCCAGTGCAGATGTTAATTTTATGTAATTAATATGGTAATTGTATTGAATTATATGCTTTATATGAATTATTTAATTATATTTATTGAATTATATGCGTCATCAATTAAATTAAGTATTTGCCCTTCAAGGCTTAATATCTAATGTAAAGACTTTAAAAGAAAACAGACAATTAGCAAATGATTTGTGTAACAAAGTTTAATAAACACTGAAAATGTTTCACTGACTATATACACACAAATAAAAATATTTCACATTCATAATATTAAAGTTTTTAATAACTAAGTTTTCAACAATGTAAAATTCAACATTTCATCTCAATGTCAAAAAATGCTTCTAAATCATCACATTTACACACATCTTTTCAGTTTCAGGATTGTGTGGTGCAGCATTATTTAGTATGTGTCACACCCTCGGCTCGTTCCTGCAGCTCCAATCACCGTTCTCTCTCGCAAGTCACCTCTCACCACACCCATGAACAATCACCAGCATACTTATTACCCACACCTGTACCCATAACCACCAAACACCATATATACTCACCTCCTTCACTCACTCATTGGCTGTTTCTCAATATGTGTTCTTCAGCGATTTTGCGTCCTTGTGTTCTCATGTAACGTCATCATCAACTGCCAAAGTTTAGTTCCAATACTCAAGACCACAAGAACAGAGGACCTGGAAACTTCCTAGAGTGTTCTTGATATCGAGGACGCACCGATGCAGACTTGAGCGCCGAACTCGCTCTAGAAGTCCCAGAAGTCATTGCGACTAATGGTGGAAAGCGCAGCATTTTATATAGGTTTATTATTAAAGTTCAGAGATATAAGTTATTTATCTTAGGAGTTTCCCTAAATGAAACGGTGAATATAAACATTACCATGAAAATCTTAATAAAGAAATAAACACATAAAGGATGCTTATTTGCTGAAATTCGTATTAAAATCAGTTTTATTTGTGATGTGCAATGTATATTTGTAAAGTCTTTATGCATAGTATGTATTGTAAAACGGGGGAAAACAATAAATCGCTGTATGGATGCTGTAATGTTTAAATAATTTTTGGTTAAAGATGCGTGAAGGTCACGTGACCATCAGGAAGAACGCATCATCTCATTCCTCAGAGGACGCATTCTCTGTCCTCGCGGTCTCCCGAGTTCATCCACTTCCAATGTGACCTGGCAAGACCGGTTTCCACAAAAACACAAGTCAGTTCTCTGCTTTCTTGGAATTGAGAAACAGCCATTGGCTGGAATCAAAGTTAGATGGTTCACCTCACCTTCTCTCCCTTTCCCTCTCGTCTTCTCTCATGGATGTCTCTCTTTGCCTATGGATGTCAATACAACTTAATAAGAGAAGTGACTAAAGCTTATCTGGTGTCTAACTGAAGATCTGATGTTTACGTGATGCTCTGTTTGTGGGATCGCTCACCTTCTGACGTTTACCTTGTGAACCTTGTTATGAGTTCGCTCTCTCTTAGAAACACCATTCTCCTGCTTTATCTTTCTGAATCAGCTGCATTGCTTTGTAATAAAACCCTTAAAAGAGAACCATCCTTGTCCTCCTTGTGTGAACGTGACAGTCGGTTCTGACAATGACAATGAAAGCTGATCTTGATTAGTCCTCATGGGTGCCAAGCTAGAGCTCAACTTTGTAGATAAAACCTTTAAATAAAAAGTCTTAAAATGTAAACAACTCATAAAAAAACATCACATAATGTAAATAAGTTCTCATTTAATAAGAATATGAATAACTTAATTTTGAAAAAAATATCTGATAGAACCTTATAATTCTAAGGTGATGATTGTCCCAAAAAAAGGTGTTGTGTAGACCTTTTTAGTCATCAAAATATGTTTCACAATTTACACACACTATAAAGCAGTACAACTACATTCAACAATAATACTATTGAATATTTATTTATTTTTTGCTATTTTAACGACATTATAAATTTGTTTGTTTTTTCACATGTATTTCACATTATTATGTTTTTATTCAATATTACACAAGTAATGACTCCTGAAAATTCTCCTTTGCAATAATAGGAATAAATTTGTTACATACAGGTCAGGACAACAGAGATGAGGATCCATGTGCAGTTTAATAGTCAAGAGTAGTCAGGCAGGCAATGGTCAAACAGCTACAAACTGGAGCATGGGGGTAACCCATAGGGATGGCTGACATGAGACGGATGTTTCGACACAGTTTCGAGATCCTAAAACGCAAGTGTTTCAAAACACTGCACTGAAGCATGATCAAAAATACCCAGGTCACGTGACTAAGGTGATTCAAAACAACCAGGTCACATGACTAAGTGTTTTGAAACACCAGGTCACGTGACTAAAGCGATTTACAGCATCTGCCATTTCAGAAGAGTTTTGAGACCTGGTGAAACTGCGTTTGACTGACAGGGTCAGACATAAAACCTTTATCACATGTAGCCTAGTGTGTGTGTGCACGGAGTAACTGCTTCAAAAGTCCAGAGTTTGAATCCTGACTTGTGCAAATACAGTTGTATACAGCTGTGCAGTTAATTTTTATGACCAAAACAAGACATATTTATTTACAAAGTTTTCATTTGGATGTCAGACCAATGTTAAAACAAAACATGTTACATGAACAGAGCATTTAAAAATGAATGTCTATAGAGCATACCCTGGTTTCAAACCTATTATCTCTACATGCTAGTCTGGAACTCTCACCGCTCCACTAAATCACTTGAAACTTCAACTTTTCAAAGTGGGGCATATTCTTTGCTAAAACTGTTCCAGAGCACTTTATAAAAATTACTACTAGGTGCCACTGTAGAGACAGGTTTCAAAGCATTTCGAAGCTTCGCATTATTTGCTTCGACTGTTTCAGCGTTTTATGAGGCCTTGCTCTGCCCAGCACAAGTAATCCAAAGAACGTGGTCAAAACAACAGGCAAATGGTCAGGACAGGTGGCATAACAACATAAAAACTAAAACAAAAACAAAGGTCAAAAACTCACGAAGGCAAGACAAGGAAAACACTTCGTAATGCTAACAGTGAACAAGACTAAGCAAAGTCTGTATGTGTGTGCTGTTTATATGGTCCATCTCATTAGTCCATCGTGAGCTTCCAGGTGTGTGTGTGTAATCAGGGGGAATCAGGAACTGGTGTGTCTGATGTGCATTATAGGAGTTGTAGTTCATTTAAGTGGCATATGTGTGTAGTCCTTCAGCGATCTGCACAGGCTAGATCACTGGTGATTGTCATAACATTACTATATTTTAAAACATATTGAAATGGAATGCTTTTAAAAATACCAATATTAATAATATTTAATAATATTAGAGCATTTAAAAAAAAATCTGCATCGTTTCAGTTCAAGGTTTTAAATTTGAACAAACCCATTCACTGGGTTTAACATTTATTCAAAAAAAATTCAATGCAGCTTTTTGGCTTGAAATTTTGATTAATTTTGGTTAAAAGTACCCAGAATGTTTTAGAGTAATAATTTTATGTATTTTTTGGTAAATACAGTAAAATGAAGCCTTGTTTAGTAATAGTATCACATGTATGTTTATTTCTGTTTAGTGTCTTGTGTTCATTGTTCTTTAGTTATTTCCTAATTGTTTACCTGCTATGCTTGTTTCCATCGTGTGCATTTAAGCCTGGAGTTTCTTCACCTTCTTGTTCTGCCGTCTATGGTAAAAGTATTTTTAGATGCTTCAGAGTGTTTATTAAAACCTATATTCCTTATACATTATGTGCTTTCTGGATCTGTTTCTGAATAATAATCTGTTATTTTTATGGGTATACAGAATTACATTGAATATTTGCATTTGTGTTTACAAATATTGCTCATAATATGTCTCCATTAAGATGTTATTATTGTCTTCCTATTAGCTGTCCTGTAAGATGGTCAGGACATTTCAAGCTTTATTGGTCAGGCTTTACTCTACAGACCACAGACATTTGTAAAAGCACACACAGAAAGCTGTTCTTTCCAAACATGTGTGATGTGATGCACAGACGAATCTACTTCAGTTGCTGTCAAGATAAACAGCATCTCATGATTCACACACACAAACACACATGCACACAGTCTGATACTGAAATGCTTTCATTAAAATCACCGATTTCATGGGAGACTGAAAGCCTGTGTGTGTGTGTGTGTGTGTTTAAGAAAAGAATACGAGTATGTGTGTGTGTTTCTGACCAATAACTGATCATTAATGTTTTAAAATCAGTTACAGCTAGGTAGCATATTTTAGCATACGAGTTCACCGAGTTCCTTTCCACTCATTCTTTTCTCTCATTAGTAATGATATCCAGGTCCTGTCGACAGTCACCATGTGCATGTCAAGATAAAGCACACTATTAGAAAACAGCCGTAATGCACACACAGCTTTATAAATCCACAAGAATTGCAATTTTTTTTTAGCTGTAAAAAGCTGAAGAAACTGAAAATAATTAGAAATGGCCAACTAGCCTGGATATTTCATACTGACACTGTTTTGTTTGTTGTTAAACGGGTCATAGAAGGCATAGATGCGTTATGTTTGAAATTGTTCTCCGATATCTACATAGAAGGAAAGTGGTTTGGTTAGTGCAAAACGAAAGATTTTTTTTCTCCAGAAAGGTTTTACAAGCCCATTTTATAGATGAATTACCAACCTACGTCACACGGGTCCCCGGTTGCAAAAAAAGACGGGCTGCAATAGCAAACATGTGGTGTTTTGCGGTAGGATGCCAAATTCCTTTTACCATACACCACACTGATTTAATGCCGACTGCAGACATCTTTGGCTAAAAGGGAGCTTAATAAAGTGACGACCTAATTATAAATGCTCGACTCTGCAATTCTCATGTTATATCAGATAAGTTCCCACTATGCTGAATCATATACATCACTCGTTTTTTAATGCAGCAATGATTTCGGCAAAACAGTTACATTTGGTTAATTAAACTGCGGACACTGAATGCTTAGAATAAAACGTGAAAGTGTAAGTTATTAAAGTTGGTTTTATATTCACACATTCATTCAGTGACAACTTGTGACACACTCCCTATATTGTTTACCACGGCACTTTGAGTATTCGCTCTGAAATAACCTGCAAGTGTGACTTGAAAACAACATTAACACTGTTTATTTGACTGTGAACAATGTTGTATTTTGATAGTCATTGGCTGCTAATATGATTTCGCTGTTTAGAGTTTCCAAATAATACTTTTATGAAATTATATTATTAAAGAGAAAGTCTGAATGTGCGAATATAAAACCAACTTTACCTTTATGTGTAAGTTCACATACCCTGGGCCTGCCGTACAGGTGTAGTTCGCTGTGAGAATGCAGTTGTTCTGCTTGTTGATGCTTACACAGGCCTTGTATAACAATAGCTCCGTCTTTTTTTTCTTGTCTTTGGCTCAGCAGAACCTCGGTTTTTAGCACTACATAGTTTTGAATCTGGTAATCAGGGAACATTATTTCTTGCATATGACCACACAGAACACAATTGTTGGCATCCAAACACTTGTAGGCCTTTAACTTCTCTCTTGTAAAATCCCTTGGAGCTTCAATGAGATTGTATGTTTGGGGCTGCATGCTTGGTAATTTCATCTTATCCAATATCCATTGGGAGGGTGCTATCGCAAATGGACCTGTCAGACGAACACCGATCACTTTAATGCTAATTTTGCCGAATCACTGTGCTTATTACTGGGTGACAAGCTGTTATAATACGCTGAAATCATTATGTTAATAATATATATAATATGTAATCAATATATCTTATTTCTAAGACAACAACAAACTCTGTACCGCACTTATGTCATTTCCTCACTGTAAATGGTAGCGCGGCTGTTTTTTTTCTGCCACCTCCCTGCGCGCGCATCCTGAATGTTTACAAACATGGTAATTGGTCTATAGTCCTGAAAATTGTCCCTAGAAAGAAAACTCAGTATTTACCTTATTTGGAAAGGTCATGAATATTAATGAGCTCTGCTCTCAGCTCATGTCTCTGATGCTCACACAGCATGAGGTACTCTGAAATACACATGTGCAAAATAATCATACTTAGCTGTCAAAAAAGATTTGAAAAAACTGAGTAGGTGTCTTTTCAAATGACAGTCGTCTCAAATGAAGTGGAGAAGAGGTTCACGTTAGGAGCAAGTGAGTTATATGTACTGTAGACTGCTTCATTATTGCTTCTGTTATGTGTTGCGAATCAAATATAGGCATAATTATAATTACACATTATAAAAGAGATAGATTTTGAGTTGTATTTTGTGGGTTTAACATATATGAAAACGACAATATATAAACAGATGATTTATATAAAGTTTGTTCCTATTCTTTCACTCAAAAAAATGTTAGAGTGGAGGTGACATTTCAGAATATGCACATTAAACTAACAAAGGATACAGTTAAACAGGCCTTATGGCTATTTTGGGTGGAGCTGAAAAAAATTATAATCTATCTTTCCAGAATTTTGTGTTCTGATCAGCTGCATGGCTGCTTGCTTCCCACTGTCTATTTTTCGAAATAGGAGTGGCACTTAGGGAGAAAACATAATAAGCTATATTAAAATGAAAGAGGGGAGTTTTTTTGGGGGGTGGAGTTATAATTCTTGTAATTTCTCTAGGAAATAAGAATGAATATTAATGGTTCCTTCATCAGAGTCAGTGTTTCTGTTTTTCACAAGAATCTAACACTCACTGGATTTATATCACATGAGATCAAGGAAACAATAGTGTTTGAAGCTTATGTTATGTCATTTCCATGTATTGAACTTTTATTATTCAGCTATGCCTAGGCATATGCAGATTTTCATTTCAAAACCCTCCATATTTTGTTTGCTGTGTTAGTTTCCCATTATGGGTATGTATGGAGTACATTTAGGTGAAAAAAACACCTTTTATTAACTTATAATTATAGGTATATTAGTGACCAAAATGTTTATAAAAATATATTTCCCATATTCAACACAATTTTGGGACAGAATTTTGTTATTAAATATGAATGTGATAAATGAATGAATTTTTCCATCTATAATTGAACATTTAGACAAGTCAATTTTATTATGTTTTCACATTCATTTATGTTGTTTTCTTATAAACAAATATGTAGTTTTAAAAAATGTTGACAGTTTTAATAATATTAATATTAAGTTGTGCTGGCAATGCTGCTCTGAAACTACCCATCAAACTACCCTTCTAAAAGAGAGTTTAGTACAAGTTAAACCTAAAAGTAGCTAGTAGTATTAAAACAAAAAAATTAAATAAAGATATTACAAATACAGTTGAAGTCAGAATTATTAGACCCCCTGTTTATTTTTTCCCCCAATTTCTGTTTAACAGAGAGTACTTTTTAACACATTTCTAAACATAATAGTTTTAATAACTCATTTCTAATAACTGATTTATTTTATCTTTGCTATGATGACAGTAGGGCGATGCAGTGGCACAGTATGTGGTACTGTCGCCTCACAGCAAGAAGGTCGCTGCTTCGAGCCTTTGCTGGGTCAGTTAGCGTTTCTGTGTGGAGTTTGCATGTTCTCCCTGCGTTCGCGTGAGTTTCCTCCGGGTGCTCCGGTTTCCCCCACAGTCCAAAGACATGCAGTACAGGTGAATTTGGTAGGCTAAATTGTCCATACTGTATGAGTGTGTATGGATGTTTCCCAAAGATGGGTTGCAGCTGGAAGGGCATCCGCTGCCTAAAACAAATGCTGGATAAGTTGGCGGTTCATTCCACTGTGGTGACCCCCAGATTAATAAAGGAACTAAGCCAAAAAGAAAATAAACTAATGATGACAGTAAATAATATTTGACTAGATATTTTTCAAGACACTTCTATACAGCTTAAAGTGACATTTAAAGGCTTAACTAGGTTAATTAGGCAAGTTATTGTATAACATTGGTTTGTTCGTTAGAAAGTTGAAAAAAAAATTGCTTAAAGGGGTTAATAATTTTAACCTTAAAATGGTTCATGAAAAAATAAAAACTGCTTTTCTAGCCAAAATGAAACAAGTAAGACTTTCTCCAGAAGAAAAAATATTATCAGACATACTGTTAAAATTTCCTTGCTCTGTTAAACATTTTTTGGGAAATATTTAAAAAAGAAAAAAAATATATCAAATTGGGGCTAATAATTCTGACTTCAACTGTAGGTGAATAGGTGTTAATGGAGAATGTTTTAAATGAAATATTCAGTACTTAAAACAGTGCAATGCTTTTGATGTTAAACCTTTATGTTTCATTACACAAATACACAATAGTATCTGGATGCAGCCTTTATGATGGAAGCTGAGATTGCATCTCTCAGAGATGCAATGTCAGACACAATGCATTCAATGGAGCTAGTGATGTCACTGTAAGAGGTAGGGTTAGGGTTGGGGTTAGATGAGCCCATTAAAAAGCATTGGATGCAGCTCAGATTGCAACTGCACCAGCTCTGCATCCAGACCCCTCTCCAAAAACAGGCTGCCAAGAGTCAAAGTACAAAATTGCAACAAATTGCAATAAGAAAATGCTAGTAATCTTGGTGGCGCAGTGGGTAGCGCTGTCTCCTCACAGCAAGAAGATTGCTGGTTCGACCCTCGGCTGGGTCAGTTGCATTTCTGTGTGAACTTTAAATATAGCTATGTTAATAGATATAATTGTAAAATGTAAAACACTAAAACTGTAAAACACTAATTTTGTATGTGCAGTAGAGATGCGCAGATCAGCTGAAATGTTACCCGAATCAGCTCCTTCGTTCTAATCATCCACCCGCCACCTGCCTGCACATATTATTTTATCTGATATATATATATATATATATATATATACTGTATATATATCCGCACTTGACCCGCACCCGATCATCACTTTAATAATTCAAATTCTTTGTTTTAAGCATGACGATAGGTAATCGTGGATCGTTCGTTATTAACAGCAGATTCAGCTTTTACATATACAGGAAAAAGATAACAAAAACTGTGTCTAAACAGCAGCTCTTATTTGGCCTTTTTCTTGCACTGTGCAGAAACAGAATAGCATCTACTGTGCCTGGATTTAGGCGATTCTGCCTCAAAACACGACCAGCTGCACTAAATGAGCGTTTGCTCGCACCGCTTGTTACAGGAATGCACAAGCTTTTCCTTGCAAGGCGCTGCAGTTGTGTAAATAAGCGATCTTGTTTCTCCCAGAATGATAGCAGATTTTCCTCTGCACCTGCGGATATAACTGCCATCTGCGCATCACTAACATGCATAGCTACACTGTTAACATTTTTATAAATTACACAGTATTTAACTGTAATATGAACTGTATTTTACTGTAGCACAGTTATGCTAGCCTGATCTCATAAGGAAACGTAAGTATTTTAAGTTTTGTCAGTTTAGGGGCTAATTCGTATGAATTCACATTGAAGTTCAGTCATTTTAAAAGTAGGCATGGCACCCAACCCCACCCCTAAACCCAACCGTCGTTGGGGGATAACCGTATGAATAATGTCATACGAATTAGCCACTAAATCAAAGTTACAAATTGCAGTGATATTGCGTTGGTAATGCAGTAAGTTATTGTATTTTAAAGTTTCAATATGAAAATTACTGTATATTTTACAGTAAAAATGCAATATGGTAAATACATACACAGCAAGATAAATGGTGCTGTAAATGTAAATACAGTACTTTTGCTGTAATTGATTTCCTGTATGCTACTGGCAAACTAATGCCAGTAAGTTACTCAAGGTATTTGCTAGAAAAACGTTTATACAATAAGTTTATAACTAATGAGGTAGTCAAGCTATTAAAAAATGTACTTACACTATAGCTGAACTACAATACTAATAATAACCTATTAATGATAATAACTTATTATTAATAGCTGATAATAAATTATTTTTTTATTCTAATTTGGTTAATACAGGTAATTCTCTATATGATTGTATTATCATGATTACAATTTAAATGCTATACAATTTAAATGCTATATCCTTTCCCCATTTAATCACTTTTAATTAAAAGACTTTTACAAGTGACAACCATTCTGGCTTTTGTATTGTGATGCTTTCAGCAGACTCATCCATGCTAATATTCTCATATCGTCCCATTTTCACAGTGATCCACTATGATTCAACAAGGTGCGACAATTTAAAACAAATCTACAATCTGAATGTCTACCATTGTGTGTGTGTGTGTGTGTGTGTGTGTGTGTGTGTGTGTGTGTGTGT